>NW_019289467.1:660444-792445 GCF_000500325.1 Leptinotarsa decemlineata
AAAATGATAAAATATAATATAATAGTTAATAAAAATTGACAAATATTTATAATCATTGATTTATCGATAGTTCATCAACTATATATGGCGCGTTTTCGACCGGAGGCACCGGTTGACCTGAAGTGATGCTGTGACCGCGTGCTCTCCGCCCTCTATTTCGAAAACGGTTCACCTTATTAAATTTTTTTTTAACTAGCTGGACTAGTTGTTTAGTATTCGTTTGGCAGCCATCAATAACCAAAATTTCCGGTGAAGTTGTGAAAATAGAGAAAATTGGTAATCGTTATGTGGTCAATACTTTTATTTGAAAGGTCACAGCCCAACCAATATAAAAGCTGAACAGGATTCCACTCTGGGTGAGTCTGCTCCTTCAGTTACAACAGTAGCAGAGTTCAAATGAGGCCATACGAGCTGCCAAAAGGTGTAAATGAGGTAGCGATTCCAAGAACTGTGAAGCAGATCCACAAAACTTAGTAGGAATTTCAAAACTCGCGGTATATCGTACATCATATGAAAATTTGGACACGAGAAAGCTTTGTGCAAGATGGGTGCCGCGGTTGCTCATACTCGAGCAAAAACAAAGTCGTTGGAGATGTTCAATGGAGTGTGAGGTATAATTTTCATTGACTATCTTAAAAGAGGTAAAACTATCAACGTGATACTCATCAATATCATTAACCTAGTGGTGGAAATGCCCTCATGTCCCAATTTTCGACGCTTCATCTACTTGGTGAATATGAGGTGGATATAACGTAGAAATGTCTTCTTCCGGAAAGTTCGCCTATCAATCGAAGATCAAAGTAACGTAGTTCTACCTGAAAACAGTAGTTGGGCAGTTATACCCTCACAAAACGCAGCAAATATATACGGAAGCTTCAAGAGAACTTCACCATACCCCTCGCTTCTCATGTATTTCAATTAATTCGCATATTACCCCGAAAATTTGCGTGAAGGGCGTGCGAGCAAAAGTACATTCCTTCTCGATTGCCGAGCAGAAGCTACCCCAATTCTCCCTTCACACCTATCATTATCTACCCTCAAACATCTTACCCAACTGTACGAGAGAAGACGTAAAATTATCTAAAATTACGCTGATGTGTCGGCCGCGTTTTCATCCTTACGCTAATCCACTTAGGGGTGAAAACCCCGTGTTGCTGCTTTGCCGTTGCCAGTAGTTGCATTTCGGAGTGAAATTCGCTGAACTGTAATAACAGCATTATTTATTTACCCCAGAGATGTGCAGTGGTGCGATCAACTATTCGTCCGCCATTATTAAAAATAAATCTGCTTCTCGAGTTCGCTTTATGCTTTACAGTTTTCTCCCTTTTACGGAAGCTGGCTGTTTTTAATCCTGGCGAGCCTCGTAGGATTGTTTCAATCAATTCCATATTCTATAGCTTCTGTAGAACTGGTCACAACGTAGAAGTAAGTTAGAAATAATAAGAATAATGATAATCAAAATAATAATAATATAATAATAGTTGCTCATTCATTATTAACCACTCATGCTATCACCTATCCTTCTTTCGTTTAATGAACACAATAAAAAAATAGAAAAATGTTAACTAATAATTCGCCTACAAAACGATAATGAAAACTAGTAAAGAAACAGAAAAATGTTGGCTAATTATTTCACCTAGAAACAAATATTTGCATGTATATACACATAGGCATTCATATACACACATATACAGGCTGATTCACGGTGTATGGCACATTAGACGTTTCTGGTGAACCAGACAACGGATCACTTTGAAAATTTAATGGAGGGCATATTCGGACATTCTCTAGCCAACTAAAATATTTTCGACAATGCGGTGTTGCCGCTTCTATTAGAAAGCAGTAGCAACTTTGATTTTTCAAATGGAACACTCTGTATATAATATTATTTTTGGAATCTCCAACANAATCATCTTTCAGCTTTTTTCTGAATTTTGCCAGCGATAGTGACTTCAATGAGTCAGGGAGTCGATTATACAGCCGAGATATATTATATGAAAAGGAGCATCGAAATAATGGAGTTTTATAGGATGGAGTGGCTAAATGATGTTTGAATCTCAAGTTCAGGTGATGAACATCGGTGCGGAAGCTGATCTTTTCATAAAGATAACTCGGTACTTTCGTAGAGATTAGCATTAATCGGGATAACATTACAAAATGAAGCATGTGAAGGCATGGTTAAACACCTACAGCGTTTTTGTAACCCTGTTTAGTGAAAATCTCACATCATATATCATGAGCGTAGGTATATTCTCCTATTATTGTTCAATTCCTCAAGTAGGGCTGTACAAGTTTCAAAATTGTCAAGTGATTCTCACAAAATGCTGTCCTGCCAAGGTTATGAATCCTCCAATATAACCTCTAGAAGGACCGTAAAACATCAACAGTGGTCTGGAGCAGAAGAAAAACCCCAAAAACCAGAAAAAACTACTGCACTGAATGCATTACACCGTTTTCCCACAAGTCACGCATCGTGAAATGATTTCTGCTTTCGAAAACCGCAGAAAAAGTTGTTCCTAAAAGCGGCTATAATTCATGATACACGTATAAATTTAGCTATGGAAAAGCGATTCAAACCTCAGATCAAACGGTAGCAATGACGGCGCATGATTTATGGCAGGATTATACAGAAGGCTATGCCCTGAACGATAGTCGCTTATTTCGATTTCACGAGGCTTCGAAAAAACTGACTCCCGGTAATATGACATGCGATGATTTAGGATCAGCAGGATTTTTGCTACGACTGAAGCTTGTCTGAGATTTCGTCAAAGATTTTTTTGTTAATTGATGTCAGATTTTCAAGTTGAACTTGAACAAAGAGGTAGCGTTATTTCTGTTTTTTCAGATATATTTGCGAAACGAATTTTTCATTATTTATGTGGCGGAATTATTGTTCGAGAGAAATGAATATTTGCCCCAATACTGGGATTTCTGATTCATCGTCAGTCAAGGGAACTTTTCTTATTTGAAACTTCAAAGGAATTAGTTTGTATTTTTCAAAACGTTTCTATCAATAATGTGTTATACCAATTCAGTGAAGGTGTCAACTATGCTCAAATTGCTGAAAAAAGAAATGAAATGCCCACTTTATCGTGACTTAACCGCCAAAAATTCGTTTTTTCTATGATAATAATCATCAATCAAAATGTTGAAAATATCATTTTCTTTTTTACACTTTGATTCACGCATAATATTCGTTCTTTCAAAAATCGCAGTTGGCAAATTCAATCAAATATTTCTCACAGTTGAGTGTAAATAGCGTGGGGTCCAGAACCGTACCTTGAGGTATGCTATATTCAATTTCTCTTTGATTTCTCTCCATTTCGTTGATTGAGTCAAACCTGCTCATAAAAAATATTTTCTTGCTCATAAGTAATTTATACTTGAGAAACAACAAGATAAATGAAACATCTTAAATTGATGTGAAATTCTTTCTTTTTACAATATATACATCTGATTGATGACTTGATTCTTCATCAAATACATACATACAATATCCTCCAAGAGAGACTGCATCGCTCATGCGTTAAACTGGGAATCAACATTCTAAACAGTCAGTTGAAAGAAATGGTTTTAGAATCGATTTTGCTTACATGGATTCAATTGAATAAAAGAAATAAATTTGTTATCCTAGATACAGCGTTGCCTTGAAGGAGGTTCTTTGAAGTATACTACTGGAATATCCTTAAGAAACTTACATATTGGGATAATTAGTTATGAAAACACCTTTTTATTGCAGACAATGAAATTTCTGATATTTCCACCACTTTTGTGAAATCAACTGATTTTTTTCTGTCTTCATGGAGAAGCTTTGAGGTGAGCTGATTTCACAATTATTGAATGTAGGAGTATATTGATAAATATGCAACTTCTGTCTAGGCTAAGAGGCTTGTCAAAAGACTCACTTCAGCATAAAAAGCTGGAAGAATATACTTTGAATGTTGTTTTCCATAATTAATAGATTCTGTTGAATATATCTTGCTTCAAACCAAATTCAAACCTAATCTAACCTAACCAAACCTAACCTAACATAACCCAACTCAACTTTACCTAACCCAACCTAACCAAACCTAACCTGAACTAACCTAACCTAGCATAACCTAGCCTAATCTAAAGTAACATAACTTAACTAACCTAACCTAAATCAACCTAACCTAACCTAACCCAACCAAATTCAAACCTAGCCTAACCCAACCTGAACTGAACTAGACTAACCTAACCTAACCTATCCTAACCTAACCTAGCATAACCTAACTCAACTTTACCTAACCCAACCTAACCTAAAGTAACCTAACCTAACATAAACTAACCTAATCTGAACTAACCTGAGCTAACCTAACCTAACATAACCTGACCAAACCTGTATTCCCATTTTCTAGCCATTGTACTGATGACTTCTCTTTCTTTCCAGAGCGTAGTATCTTCGGGCCCTGGTCAGTCGTCCTCTCCCCCAACAAGTATGGCAGTTACATCTTCAGCACCAGCGGGCAGCCCCCCAACTCCATCTCAGAGGTGTTGCGATACCGGAAGGCCCATTTTTACCGATCCGATCACAGGTCAGAGTGTTTGCTCATGCCAATACGAACTATTAGGTTATCAAAGGCTCGCAGGAGCAGGTGTTCCTGGACTTCCCGCGCTTTCCATGTACAGCGCCCCCTATCCCGAAGGGATGGCGGCGTATTTTCCCGCCCTTGGAGCTGATCAGGCGCCGTTTTATACGTCGACGGTGAGTAGTGCTTTTTTTGGAATATTCAATTAGGGGATTTTATGTCGCTGTTAGGATTTTAGTGACAGTATATAGGTCAAACGTGAACTTGATAAAAAAATCGTATTGACGAACATATGAAAGAAATATTTTTATTTTTTGAGGCAACGTTTAAAACATCATCTCTGAAAGGTAGAAATACATGAATACGTCTTTCGAAGGTTCAAATTTTCAAAATCAACCTCCTAATTTTTGAGCATGGTAGGTCAGGGTATACATCATGATTCAAAGAATTTTCAGGGAATACCTATGACTGTCCCGAAATATCTCTAATAATATGAAGAAAGGTTTCCTTGTATGGAACTCCACTCCATGACTTTTTGTTGTAATATCAATAAAATAGAAGAGAAACTATTTGTTCCTTCCGGTTTGAAAAATCTTCAAAAGAACAGATCACTTAACCTCAATTATATGGCTCGCTTTGGCCTCTGTTCAGGATAGATTTTTGTCGCCTTCTCTATGTCAAGTTTGGCAAGACAAACTTGAGATGTGTTTGCTTCATTTCTAGATGTTGTGGTTCTTGTCACCAGAACTTCCAGAAATGCTGATTGTCGTGAACTGTATATTTGGGTGTTGACCATTCAGATATACTGGGAAAGCAATTGACTTTCCTCTCTGCAAAATAAAATAAATTCGCAAAGGCAATAGATACTTGTCAGAACGACTTGACAGACAACCGATCAACTGCAATAATTTGGCTTCATTGTATTGAAAAAAAAAATATAGTTTTTCAACAACTCTGCTTGTGGAATATTCAAATTTCAGTATTTATTGAGGGACAAACAACTGTTTTTAAATAAATAATCATACGTAGTAGAAGAAAGTGGACATATAGTTATTGAGTATGCAAATTATAGGTGTTAGGTTACTCTGCAAAGGAGAGAAATATATATTCCATTGGCGTGTGAACAAAATATTTACTGAAGGCAACAAATCATTATTTCGAATAAGTGGAAAAAGGTTCACATCTATAAATATAAAAAACGGCTTCTTCCGTTATATTTTTTGATATTATTATCTCAGAAGCTCTATTTCAAACTATCGTTTTCATCTAGTCAATAGTTTTCTGGTAGATTTCCAATCCAAGGCTCATTAGTAAACTTATACAGGGTATTTTTTGAATCATTTCGGGATATTGTAGGCTTCATCTCATTGAAACATTTGATTTAATTTTCTCTCAACTAATTAATTGTTAGTCATCATCATAATTTGAAATTTGTTGAAGAGTATGCAGAAGGAGAAAAATTATTCGCATATAGTAGATAGAAGAATAATTGACGTAATAATTAGACGGTTATTATTTGAAACACAGCTAATGAAGCTAATTAGGAAAACAAACACGTGCATTGTGAATTATTGCCAATTTATCAGGTTTTCCTTTTGTTATGGTATCTTGTTAACACTATCTAAGACAGTTGCTGTCAGTTTCAGAAAGGTGTAATTATGTGTTTTTCTTTGTAACGGGGTTGTCCTCAAAGTTTGAACTTACAAGGTTCAAAAGATTACATTTCACAATTTTTCTCTATACAGTGCGTTGTATAACTATTAAATAATTTGTTTCGGTGAAGAAATGAGTTCATGAATGTGAAAATTGTTTTCTATCGACCTTTCCAGAATGGAGGGAGATTTTCACTTTCCACTGTCAAAAAAGTGAAAATTGCAATAGAGAATCATATAGAGGAAAATTGTCATTTGAAATTCTTACCTCTGATGCAAAACTACTACTTGGGAAAGGACTTACTTTATCAGTAAAGCCAAAAATAATTAATATCTGGCGATTAAGCGAGATGAAAGAATTACTATTGAAACTAAAAATTGGATTAGGGCAAAAACTGTTTATGTTCAGTTTTTGTGATAGATAATTCACGTCTTATCAAAAAATTTGGCTGAAATTTCATTCCAAAACGATATAAGAGACAAGCAGGCAAAATTCCAGCTAATGCAGACACTTTGGAAACGCGTGTAAATTAAACGGAACATTCGGATAATTTGGCATCACTTCAGCACGTAAAAGTGATAATTAAGATCTCTGAATGGGATCCTGTGGTATGCTCGGCTATATCACTCCAGTAACATGACAGTTAAAATTTAATAACGTGGCACAAGGCTTTATGAATATGAATGTGGCTATTGTCGATGGTCGACTGCAGCTCGGACTTAAAAGAGACTTGTATATATTTATACACGCAAGATTATTCAAAAATGAATTTGTCCGACCATAAATCAGGATAGAGACGTGTTTCTATAACTTCATTATGGATTATCGGTTTAATCGTGGTATTGGCCCCTACAATAAATCTGACAGGCCAGGATATTTTATGAGATGTCCGAGGTATATTTCATTGAATGATATGTACAGCATGTTGGGAAAAAGTTTCAAAATTTATAGTTAGATCCGTGAATTGTATAAAAATTAAACTGAAACAAACGTTCAAAACGAAGTAAACTAAAAATTATTGACAGGGTTGCAGTTGAATGAAAATTTAAAATGAGTTTCTCTGTGATAGTTCACAAACTTTGTTAGGTTCTATTTATTTTTTTATGCTTTTGATCCATTTGTTTCAACGAACGAAAATCGCTAAGCACTTGAAAAAACACGTTTAGTCTGCTGGAAATTGTATTATACTTCAGTGGCATAACCAAGTCAATGATAAAAAAATGACAAGCCTACTCACCAAACCACATAAGTTTGAAAATTCCCTTCATTTTCAGACCATACCCCGTATATTTAAAAACGTATCAATCAGTGATTCTAGCTCTGAAAAAAATACATAGCACCCCTGGTTCCTTGTCACTAACATAAGAAATCATTTCGACAGAATTTAGTTCAGCAATTACGAGTATGAAACTAGTCTACAAAGTTTTGAGTGGTTCAGAGGACAAATGCAGCGACCGCAACAACTAATGTTAAGTAATGTTATGTAACTTTATGTGGGATAAAGCAATTTCAGATTCTCATGTTTACATGTGTTGTCTGCATCAGTGAAACTTTCATATGAAGAAGCACACAATAGATTATTTGTAACGCGATGCGGGGTCTTGTATTTCGAGTTGCGGTGAAGAATTTGCCTCATTGTTACTTTCATATGAAATTGTGATTGACAACATAAATATCAAAAATGATTCTAGTTTACTGAGCTGGAAAATGCCAGCATATGAACTCAGCAGACTCTCCAATATCTACAATGAGAAAAAACTTTTTTCAATGTGAAATTTGTTAATGATGAATTTCATTAACAGATTTCTTCATTCCATAATCTTCAATAGTGAAAAAAATGTTGGTTATCGACGTTAATTATTGAATATTTTGATGAGTAAATAATGTTGAACTGATGATGAAGTAATCGTATGCAAATTATCTGTAAATTTGAATGAACTATACATTCTTTAATGATAAATGAATAAAAAATTCTCAAGTTTGAACCATTCACTTGAGGGCACTTGAAACTGGTGAAAAATTAGTGAAATCAAGTAATTTTTCACTTCCCAAATATATATTTGCACTATAGATGAACATAGAGGTTTCATTAAAGAGATACATTCTACTTCAGACTCTTGTAATTTCTTAAACATGAAGACAGCGTTGGTCTACGATTGTAATAATAGACAGTAGCTATGAAATAATGACACTAAAATTGCTTACATATATACTTTCTTCCTAAAGAGTTTTCTTCGCGACATAAATTTTATGTGATTCAATTTGGAAATTGATAGCATTCACACTTTCACTGCCAAAAGTAATATTTTCAAATGATGTATCGTTCAAAATCATTCATAACAAATACTCTAGTAGACCAGAAAGTAGAAATATTCCCAACTGAATCTTTTGGAATAATAATGTGTATGCAAATAAGTTGATAACTATAATTATTGGACCTTTTCATGACCGTTTTGTTTCCTGACCATGAGGATTTATATTTAGTTTCATTTAGGTGAAAATTCACTTCGAAAGAATACCAAAGAAATGCAAGAGCTCTGATGCCATCTTCTTTTTCAATTATAATTCATATAAAATGGTCAACCTCATTTTTAGAGGTCAACAAGTTCGTTCTTGCCAAAATAATTTTTCTCACGGAAGTTTATGGAATTTAAAGCTGATTCGTAGATATGTGTAACAATTGAAATGGTACATTTGGGGCAACTCTTTTTCATGTTGATTCATGAAGATTCTCATTTTATGAAACTAAATTGAAAGGGTTTATTTTCAGCAGAGATTAATTTTTGTGTAAAAAGGTTTTGGCGTTTTAGTTCTCCATTTGGATACAACTCTATACAAATATGTATAGATCATGCAAAAAAGTTACTTTCAGACACATCAACTTTGAATCACACGGAGAAACTGTTCGTTATGGAATCGAATCAGATATCATACAAAGGATGCCTACAAATCTCCGTATAGAGTTAATCTTTTGAAATTATTTGCTTTTTTCCTTTCTTTGGAAGATTACCACATTTTTGTATGAAAATGGAGAAGTAGAAATTCAAAACCATTTTTCTCATGCAATTAATTACTTTTATTGATTTCGTTACTGTATCAAGTAATGTTTCATTATTGTAACATTGAAGGAGCCTCAATTCTCACCGAAACGTTAGTATTATAAGTGTAAACGCGCAGTGCCGCTTCTGAACTGTTCAATTTTTTAAATGAAAATATGTAGCGACGTAATTTGATTCAACTCATTACAATGTAACAAACTCTTGACTTTTGACCCGTGTTTATTGAATTGCTTTCAACAACAAATCGGAATATTGTCATGAGTTAACACGTGTAATAGAATTTGCATTGAATTGACCATTCATTCGTTTTTCTGATTCCGAACAAGTCTGAGGGGTCACAGGAAAGAGAACTCTAATTTTCTTTGTATACTGTTTACATTACTTTGTGGTCAATAACTTCAGTGAGAATTGGTCAAACTGACAAACAAAGGAAATTCGGTCGGAAATTATCATGTTCATTATCAAATCAATAATAATAATGATGATAATGGTAATACGATAATAAGTACGATCAAACTGGCAACTCAGCTTCAAGGTGAATGAGGAGTATCTTCTTCTACTTCTACAACAACAATACGCTCAACGATAACAAAAAAAAACAAAGTAACAGAGTTACTGTGATGACAAGATCAGCAGTTCAGTTTATGCATCCGCTGTAGAAAATTCTTTTGGTATTGCCAAGGTCGGGAACGGACAAGAAACTAGACAGCTAAGTTAGTCTCAAGTTTTTTTGAAGATTTTGATTGTATGAAATCGAAACTCACAGGATAGTTGTCTGCAATGTTTGGATGCATTATATGAGAAGCAGCAAATGAAAATGGAAGATGACTCAAAGTGAAACTGATAATTGTTGGGAAGTTTCTCCAGTGAATAATAATATTGCTTTATATTTGTTGATGAATAAATGCAGTGTTCTGAGCTTCTCAACTTCAAACTATCATGATTCTTGCATGGCTGAGATTCATATTTCCGAATACAAAACAAGAAACTTAGACAACTACGAGTATTCTGAATACGCTGTAGTTGAATACCATTCGATTGGCTAAAAGCTGGTTCACGAATACTGTTGCTGAGCAAAATACGACTTGGGAACAGCTGCGGAACGTTATAAGAAAATTGATTCATTCTTAGGTCCAACCATCAGTATTGTAGAGTCATTACAATTGAGCTCAAGCTTATGGGCTGAAAAATAACAGAGATCGCCTGAAGATCGTTATTGATTTATGATTGGACACATGTGGGATCTACGAAAAGAGAAATATAACTGCCTGTCATCTGCATAGTGATGTATATTGTATATTTTCACAAACATACATACAAGGTAAATAACAAGGACCCGAGGATAGATCCCTGTTGCATTTCTTTTGCTACCGGTGGAGCATCCGATACAAGTTCATCCACAACAACTGTTCGAGAACGATTCTTCAGATAGTTTGCTAAGAATGACGTTGTTTACCGAGAGAAACCAAAGTGGACAAGTTTGTCACACAATATCTCGTGAACAATAGAGTCAAAGGCTTTGCTATAATTCAGAAGTACTGAACACCTCAAATTCTCATCATCTATGGCTTCACAAATGTCGTCGGTAATCGACAGAAGAGCCGTGGTGCTAGTACCAAATTATGTATGTTGAAATCGAATCTTACTCATAAATGTGATGCTGAGAAAACCTTTTTTTCAACTGTATTCTGTATTTCCTGTTTTTTAAAATTTACCCCCTTGTTTATTTTCTTTATAATTTTCAGTATTTTGTTCCATGTACATTTTTTCATCATTTCCCAACGGTGTTTCACATTTCACATTAAAAAAAGTCTTGTAACTTGTTTGACCAATGTAAGTTTTGAATGGTATCATTCACAGGGGCCGTTTACAGTATTATGTAAGTATATACCTCAAAATTATTCACCTCCCATCCCCCTCGTCAGTAAAACTAGACCAACAAACACCAGCTAGACCCCCCCGCCCTCCATGTCCTCAAAGATAACCGCAGCAAAACCCCTCCCGTCCTCTATAGTGCTTACATTATACTTGAAAGGCCACATATACGTTTTTTGTAATGTGGATGTTTCATTTACATTGTTTTTATTTCATTGTATTGTGTTTTATTGTATGTTATTGTATTTTATTTCATTTTATGTTATTGCATTTTATTGTATTTTGATTGATGTATGTTTTTCGTAATCCTGAATGAATAAAGATCTTCTCAATATTTTTTGCAGGCTGCCGGTTTGGACCTGAAAGAAAATTTAGCGGCCGGCGCAGCTGGATGGCCCTACCCCTCCGTTTATCACCCCTACGATACGGCCTTCGCAGGATATCCATTTAATGGGTGAGTTCACTTTGTTATTATATCGTAAGTGTCTCTTATCCCGCAATAAATTACTAGAAAAAGTAATATCCTACGTGCGGGTCGGCGCAGTGATTCGATTGTTTTTTCGGTGACGAAAGTACAGTTTGTCACAACGGCTTTGAATACGGAATACTGTGAGTGGATTACAGGGAGGGGAGATAGGGGGGGTTGACAGTAACCATGGGTCTAGGAGTCTGAATATATATCTAAAGCTTTCCCTCTTTTGAAAAGATTATTGTATTTTATGGACACATGTTTGAAACGGTTGTTCAACTAAGCCACAATGCAATCCTTAGAATGGTACCATTTACTCAATAGTTACCACCACAAATTCTATAATTTGAAAAAGAATTATATAATAAGAAACAAATACAAATTATCTAAAACATCGTCTTATCAAAATTTGTACTACTAAAATTGAATGTCATTTATGTTATGTACAAATGGATTGGAAAATGGGAGAAAAACAATATGAAATCAACAAATAAATAAAAAATATAAATGAATGAAAAAAAAACAAGAAAAAAAAGTAACAAAAACCGCAAAGAACGCAAAAAGAAATTGACAAAAAGAAAAAACACTCAACTGAAAAGAAAAAATTAAAACAAATAGAGATGAAAAGGCAAAAAAGAAATCAAAGTCAAAAATGAAAATGCAAAAAGAAGAGAATTTCAAAAATAGAAGAATTTCAATGTTAGAGCTATTGAACAATGTTACTTTCAAATGGATTTTTATTAACACAATCTGGCTAATTGGTTCTCCAAAAGGGAAAAAATCCAAACCACACATACACACACACACAAATACAAAAAATGATTTCATCGACAGAAGGAATAATATCAATAAAGAACAGTAAGTAATATCGATAACTCTTATGAAGAAAAGAAAAACATATACCACAAGCCTATCACTAGCAGAGATAATGATTTGAGCTGATCCTCAATCTCGATTGGACGTTTCTGAATGCGTTTCGCAATGCAGATGATGCATAGAATTTGCATTGAATTGACCATTCATTCGTTTTTTTGATTCCGAACAAGTCTGAGGGGTCACAGAAAAGAGAACTCTAATTTTCTTTGTATACTGTTTACATTACCTTGTGGTCAATAACTTCAGTGAGAAAAGCCTATCACTAGCAGAGATAATGATTTGAGCTGATCCTCAATCTCGATTGGACGTTTCTGAATGCGTTTCGCAATGCAGATGATGCCTGTCTTCACTTTTATGCAAAATTATAGAGTGTATTTGAGCGCTGCGTGCCAGAATTCTCGATAAAATCTAAAAATAATTTTCCAGCCTACTTTGATGGTGCATCGATAAAGAAAATTCGAACTGGAGCAAAATACAACATAAACGGCAACATTCACACTTTTCATGAATTCAAACGTCTTCAGGCAGAATAGTTTATAAAAAGTTCATTCAGAAAACTGAGAGCGAGGTTATCCATAACCCCAATAAGTTTTGGTTATTTATTAACAGGTCAAAATATACGAATGGAATCGGAATGTTACATGAAGGCAAGCTACTCGATAATCCCTCAGATATTCTTGATGGTTTTGCAGATTTGTTCAGTGGTTCTTATATAGTGTCAACATCAAGTGACCATTCGAACAACAGTAGTGATATTCTCAGCTTGGTAATCAAAAACTTTATTATTGAAGATGTTTATCATACCCTAAAAAAATTAAAACCTACATTTACTGCAAGACCTGATCATATTCCAGCATTCATCATTAAATATTGTGCCTCACTTCTGGTTGAATCACTAACAACTCTAATTAATAAAAAATTATAGACCAATTCCTATCATATGCAACTTTCGTGAAGTGTTTGAGATGCTTGAGAAGATAATCTACTGTCATGTTAGCAACATTTTTAGCCCCAATCAACACGGTTTCATGAAAGGACGTTCAACCACCACCAATCTTGTAACAATCACTAAATGTATTGCAGAGGGTATTGATTGTCAGCATCAGACTGATATCATCTCCACTGATTTTCCTGAAGCGTTCGACATAGGTGACCAAGCTTTCGACTTTTGGGATATCCAATGAATTAATCACCCTCTCCAAATCGTATTTTTACAACCGTGAGCAGTACGTCCAGCTCAATGTCCTCAAGTCTATCGAATATATAGCCACATTTGGTGTACCACAAGGATCAAATCTAGGACCCCTACTGTTCGATATGTTCATTAATGATATCGGAGGTGAGATACGCAGATGACTTGAAACTCTATCACTATACAACATGTTCTATGGATTGCGAACGTCTCGCCCTGAATTTGAATCGCGTTGCTACATGGTGTCGGAAGAATAATCTATCTGTCAACATATCCAACTGTAATGTAATGTCTTACTCACACTTCTTAGTTAGAAATACAAAAGACTTCGAAAAAGCTTCAACATTGCAATCACAGAAACAATTCTTTCACTTGGAACTCAATGAAACAGGCACTGTTGAACAACGTTGTTATTTCAAACTACGATTCTGAAATAACAATTTTGTTCACTTGTAACATGAAACTGCTAATCTATGATGAATATTATCCGCTGAAAAAATACCACAAACGTCAACATTACTGTACTATCTCGATGTAAGTGAAATGAAAATTATAGTCTACTCGTATAACCCCAAAAATATCCCCCGACGTCCGAAAGTTAATGCGGTTCACCGATCAGTCGGACTCGGTTAAAAGGGCTCGCGTCCTGAAGGACTCGCATCCTGACGAGACGTCATTTATTATTTAGAGCGATAACGAGCTGGGACACCCTCGCCATGATAGCCCCTCTCGAAATCTCTGGGGGTACTTAGAGCGACACTTATTCACTTGAATAAAACATCAGATATAGACTTTTAATTGAAATGCAACCTCTGTACTTTTCAATCCTCTCTGGCGGAGTGTTTCGTTTAAAAGAACAGGGTTGTAGCGGAGGAAAATTTTATCCCTGTAATTTTATGTTTTTGACCAAGGAAAAATGGTAATTTGTCACTGAAAATGCATCCACTATTTTTAAAATATTCTCATTTATACAAAGAAATATTTCAAGGAGACTCCATAGAATAGTTTCTGGAAAACTTGTTAGCTGCTTTTTCCCCGGACTATCACCGTATTTCTATCAAACAAAGAGGAAGAAGTGTCGCTGCACAATTTGAAATTTTCTGTTACCACAATCACATAAAAAGAGTTCAGTGAACAAATATCGAGATTGATTCCATTCCAATCTGGTCGACGTAATGCATCGGAAATATGTCAATGAAATGAAATATTATGATCTCCTTGACACTTATGACGCTGCCGTTCTTAGCGATAATTTATACACAAGTCGATGTGTGTGGTAAATTCTGAGAAATTTCTGTAATTAATTGTGGAATTAGTAATTCGCTATCTTATCGTCTTGTGGCATTATTTCAATTACCATATATAAACAAAATATTTTTATTGGCAGAGAGAACATGCAGTGATCAATTATTATTAATAAGCTCTGGAAGTTGCGAGGTTTCGCTTGAAAAGCCGGCTGTGCCCTCTAGAGTTTTTTCTTGGAAACATGTACACGGTGTGTATGTAAGAAAATTATTCAGTATTGGTCACAGATGGTGTTGTATAATAACAGTTATCTGCAAACTGAAATTTTGAATAAAAATTCCACTACTTTCTTTCTTTCAAAATCTGTTGACAGTTAGGTTAGGTTACTTCTAAAGTGAGTGGGTGTATTCGACTCTCCACCGCAACCCGTGAGGGTTTATTGTGCCTCACACCCAAATAAACCCAGTTTCTTAAGGAAGCCTATGATAAGTGGTCCTTCAGGTCAGATGAGAAGAATGCGGCTCTGTCGAATTCTAAACAAGAAGTATGTGCACTGCTGGTTCATCATTTCCCCAACAGAGGCGACACACACTGTCTTCCGACCATCCGAGTCTCTGCATATGACAGGCCTGTTCGACATCGTAGTTCATCCCTACTCTAGTCCAACAAGTATTTGGTATCAAGCTTCAAAGGGTGAATAAACATCTTGAAGTGAGCCAATCCTGGAAGTCTATATATCTTCTTGCTATCCAGGTGTTTGTTTGGCAAAGCTTGAAACGATGCCAATATCAGGTTCTGGTCCGATGTAGTTACTTGCAGCACCATTCTTTGCAAGAGTCAGCAGCTTCACTGCCTTCCAGGTCAGTGTGTCCAGAGAAACATACGAGAGACAGTTTGTTGAGTCTTCTTATTGAGAAGAGTCGTTTTTGGCAATTTGCTGCCTATTTAGACGTTGCTCTGTAGGAGTCAAGAGCTTCCAGTCAATAAGTCAGTGATGTTTTTGATGCTAGAAGTAATGAAATTATCGTTTTTCTTCTCTAAGAAATCTATACGCACTACCTTCATATACAGTTATAGTCCTGTCATTTTAAGAATAAAGTTTCTACCGAAAACGCTCATGAACTTTTTTATATTTCCTCACGGAAAATGGAAATTGCACCGTATCTCCTGAGATCAGTTTTGTTTTTCAATGCTCAGTTCTTTTTACCTCTGATCCTCTGTGAATCAGTTAATTCCCTCAAATTATAACCTGAATGTAATCAAGTTTATTACATAAACATCCAAACGATGACATTGAAATTCTAAACAAGTCCCAGTTGATTCAATTCATCCAATTGTTCGTGACTCATCAAAACGCTTATTCGATATCGTACACCGAGATTTCATTAGGTGGCATTGAGTTTGTATTCTTGACACCCAGTCTAGCCCCAACAATTTTATTGAGGAAGCAGCAAAAGGCGTTCGACTGTCATTCACATTTCCTGTCTGACAAACCCGTACATAAAATCAGCGGCAAGCAGTTGCGGAATCCATTAAACTATTAAGGCGATTGAGTTTATCTTCGATTTATGTCCACACCAGCGGTAATCCTCCTCTTGCACAACCTCTAGTCAGAATCAATCACGTATGCAATAACACTAAATTTGCATGCCGGTCGTGGTCATGCCTCAGCGCTAATAGACGTTCTACATGCGTTCGCCATCGTCTTCAGGCCATTATTAATGTACTGCGTTACTAGTTCGAGATGGACTTGTACTGGGTGACCACAATTTTGCCAGGTCTGGCAACTCGTCTGGTTTGTCAACTCCCTTAAAATTTGTTATTGTATCTTTTTCTTCACCCATTTCAACAACAATGCTAATAGACTTTCTATAGATCTCCCAACAAGGACTTACGAACTTTGACAATAGACAACGGTCATCTTGGAAGCTACATCTGTCCAATTAGTACGTGAGACAACGACAGGTTCACTAAAAGGCTCTGAAGCAGGTGGCCTCATCTTCAACAATGAGGCAAGTGTCTATAGTTGGTATTTCATACCTACTAAGTATTATTCTTCCCGGCAGAACAGCCAGTTTTGGGTTCACTAGTAGTTGTCTGTTGTTGGGGCTGTTGTTTAATCTCCATCTGCAGATGATATTCTCAATGACGATGCGGCAATGAGAAGTTCACCAAGTTCGCCAGTTCACAATTTCTGAATGAAATAACTTGTGGAACTCTTGAATATTAGCCGGTTGGTACATCCTGGTGGCTACGATATGTTGATGATACTTCAGAGTTTGGAGTCGAGAGCACAAATCTTCGAATTCCTCGATCTTGAAAATCCAGATCACTTCAGTGAAAAAGGCGGTTTAAAACCATATTTTCTGGATCTCTTGGTGAAAAGATGGGCATTGGACATATAAATCATATAACAGAGGAGGTATTCTGACTCTAGACGAAGAGAAGAACCTAGAAGATGAAGAATACGTAAAGCAATATATTCAAGAAACATTTTGTTGAGAGATTTTCATTGAACAGTTTTATAAAAACTCAATACGTGTTTCACTCTGAAATAGCTTCTTCAGGGGTATCTACAGTGTAGACACGCCTGTTGATATCTTCTACCATTAGAAAGAAACAAAATAATTGTGAATTGATGAGATAGAACAATGACGATTCGTAACTAAATAAAGAAGACACGGTGAACCGTATATAATCATATAGACAGTTTCTAGAAATTCTAAGAGGGAACCACATTTCATTTGTTTATGTTCCTTTAAGTATAAGTACGTAGGATACTTAATTTTTTTACAAAAATTAATTGTGTTCAAGTGTTATATTTCTATTGAAATTTCATTTGGCAGATAACTATTATTATTTTGAATAAAAGAGAAATGAAACTTTCTATGTTTTCACAACTTGTGTGAAAGTGGTGAAACACATAGACAGTTCCATTTCTTTTTCTTTATTCTTAAGAGGATCAGGTGTTTTAGAGCAGGGGTCTCCAAACTACGGCCCGCGGGCCACATCCGGCCCGCCAGTGTCATCAATCCGGCCCGCGAGAGCCAATGATTTGCTGTCATTAATCTGGCCCACAACAGCCAATGATTACCTAATTGTTGTTACTATTGCTGTGATAAGTTGAAGAAGAAAACACAGAATGATAATTACTCGGTTTTATTTACTTACAAGGTAAAACTTAACGACAGAAACTATGACAAAGAAAACTTAACTTAAGTATCTAAGTTTAAGCATATTATTAACTAACAAATAATTGAAATGAATCACAGTAAATCAAAAACACTAATGAGATTTATGTAACTGTGATTTTCCACCGACAATACTTTGTAGTTGTGGATCAATTTTACTTGTACCAATTATCAAAAGAGATTTAAGATGCTCATCGGTTAATTGAGATCTGTAAACATTCTTTGTGTACAGAAAACAACCCACGAGCAAATTTATTAATTACGCCTTATGCCACCTAGCGGGTAGCTGAAAAAGATAGTACATAGTACCACTACTCGCCACTAGATGTCATTAAGTGTCACAATACACACTAATAATTGAAATGCAAAAAAAGCGTAAGCTTGCTTAGGTCACGCACATTGCGACTATCCTAGTCTAGAGATATAGTTAAGGGCAGAAATTGGCTCTTGGAACAAACTGAAAAAATCATTATGGCCCGAAGGCTTCAAAGTTTGGAGCCCTGTTCTAGAGGATCAGGTGTTCTAGAGAACTAGGTGATTTTCCCATCTTCAGTAGTTGCTTGCATGTCGTAGACTTTCAATTTCAACCATCCCCATAAAAAGTCCAGTGGATGCGAATCGGGAGATCCGGTTGAACATTTCTGTAGTTATACATCATTTTGTGAATATAGTGTGCTTTTTTCTAACTGAATTTTTTGTTGTTACTTTACTCGATATTATGGGACAAAGCGACCACACTGCAAGTCGAAAATGTCAAAAATATTACTCAAAATTCAGTTGATGACTGTTGATTGTACACGTTGAATATTTGTTGTGATTGAATTTCATCATATCTAGTTCACTGATGTCTTCTGGAACATATTGTAATGATTGATGACTCGTTTCGGCGTGTTGAAATATCGACTTCATCATCGACGGTTTTGGCTGTTCCATGTCACTGATACGACTTTATTAGTTTGTTTTCATTTTCTCGCTAATTGAAATTTCCATTTTCCCTTATCGCTCCGGGTCAAGTAGAAGCCATCGCTATTTATCAGCCTCAAAAGCATAGCGCTGTGTTTAATTTGTTCAACTGTTTCAAATAACGTGTCCCACTTCCATTAAATGAGGCCTTATAAAAACAAAAGTGCGTGCTGTGGGGCATTTCCAGGAACATTGAAGGCGAGGAGTAGGTATATTCGTTTATGGAAATATCTACGTTGTGTAGTATTATTGCTATTCCGTTTTTCGTGCGATTTCGGTTGATTTATTCCCCGACACGTGGAAAACCCGACGAAAGGGTGGGAAAAGTGGTAGCCGGCTTCCTATCGCATGAATATCAAGCCGTGTTTTGTTTTGCTTTCGCGCCATTAATGTCATCAGTAGTATTTCCTTCGGCCACTCAAACTTGACCTTCATTTGATTGGAAATGGAAAAAATTATTATGCCGGAAAATATGTCGTTTGCCAAGTACCTACTTTCTCAAACTTTATCTGTTATTATTATAGTTTTTTGTAACTGATAACGTCAACATGTCAGATATCAAGTTTTGAGGAATTTTTTACCCGAGCGGGGAAGGGCCACATATTTTTATTGTTCGTTTTTTGGAAATTACGACTTTTAAAATCTAAATTATGACTTATAGTTCAAATTTGACTTTTATCCTACCAGAACGACTTAAAACTCAATATTTCAACCTTATTCTCGAATTTTCTACTTCAAACCCGAAATTTCGATTTCACTTCCGAAATTTTGACTTCAATTATTATATCATGACATCTGAAAATTTCAACTTTAACCCAAAATTACGACTTTAAACCCAAAATTTTGACTTGACACCCGAATTCTCGACTTCAGTCTCGGAATTCCCACTTTGATCTCGACATTTTGAAATCAATCTGAAAATAACGACTTCAAACTCGAAAATTCGACTATATACTCGAAGTTGTGTCTTTAAACTCTAAAATTTGACTTTTATCTCAAAATTCCAACTTAAGACTCGTATTTTCGACTTTGATCTCAAATTTTTGACATTCAATTCGAAATTTTGTTTCTTATTCAGAAATATTAACTTGAGACTCGAAATTTCGACTTTCGACTCGAGTTTTCGACTTCAGACTCAATTTTTCGACTTAAGACTCGATTTTTCTACTTTAGACACAAAAAATCTCGAAATTTCTACTTTGATTCCAAAATTTTGATTTCAATATTGGAATAATGACTTCAAACTATGAATTGCAACTCCAGTGTCGACTTTAATCGAGAATAACCTAGTAATTTCGAATTTATTCCCGAGTGTTTGAGTTTAGACCCAAGTGTTTGACTTTAGACTAAAAATTTCGAGTTCAATTCCGAAATTTCAACTTTTATTCCGAAAGTTTTTGATTTCAATCTTAGAATCACGACTTTCAACTCGAAATTTTGACTGAAGACTCGAAATTACGCCTTTGAACTCGAAATTTTCACATTAATTTCGAATATCCAACTTTAGACACGAATTTTCAACTATAGACTTAAATTTTCGACTTGAAACTTGAAATTTCGACTTCAATCTGAAAATTTTCACTTCAGACTCGAATTTTCAACATTAGACTCAAATTTTGTACTTTGATGCCAAAATTTTGATTTCAGTTTCTAAATTACAACCACTTACTTGGAATTTGAACTTTTATCTCGAAATTTAGACTCCAATTTTGAAATTTTTTCCCGGAATTATGACCTGAAACTCGAAATTTCAAGGTCTTGTGGAATACTTTTTAGTAGTTTTTGGATTACATTTTATGTAAATGAGTCTATTTTGAAGTGTTAATAGTACAAAACTGTGTTTTGGACAATTTCCAACGCCAAATCATCCATTATTTGGTTGATAACTTGCGACTTTGGTATTTTGTCCAGATCGATGTAGCAACAACTGCTGAAATTGTTAAAAACAAAATGTTATCATCACCCACCACATTCATTTACAAGTTTTTCAGAAATGATTCAATTCAAATGAAAAATGGACACATTATATTTTAGCACTGGAACGAAAATTCCATCGAATTTGTTCATACCAGCACCTACGCTCTGTTCAAAAGTAGTTCTTTGACACAACTTCGTATTCAATCAACGCACATCATGCACTTGTAAGGCTAAAGCCTCGCTTTCCAATCGTCACCGCTGGCCACAATAACTTGTAAATGTTGGTCCTTCCGTCCACGTGCGGGAGCATCGGCACGGCCCCTCCCCGCTGACCCCCAGGCCGTCGTACTCTGGACATACGCGCGAGACATTTTGATTAATCAGCTGGACCGTTGACCATCAGGAAATGACAAAAGCCACTTCCGAAATGACTGATTGCATAATAATCACTTCTAGTTCAATAGACAGTATATCGAGTCGGATCGTGTAGGTAGTGTACGTTCGGATATTAACAATTGCCTACAAGACTATATAAGTCGAAGGAACAACGTGTGGTGCATGCTATAATAAGTATGAGTTGGGTAACTACTGCTTGTTGATACGCAAACATTTGTCCGTTCAAGTGTGGCACCGTATATCAACCTCTTTGTCAATCAATTAATTAAAACTAAGAACGAATCGGTGATCTCTGTACTCACTTATAGTCATATTCCATAGTTCCCTGATACCAAAGCCTGTTATTACACCGCCTTAGGTTTTGCCAAACAAACACTCAATCGACCCGTTCCAAGGAATCTGTACAACTTTGGACGATTGCAACCAGAAACAACTGTGAGACCAGTAAAGGCACTATACAGATCCCAGCTCAAAATCTCATGCTTTCCAATATGGTGCTTCATTTCAGTCATCAACGATCCGTTCAAGGACATTCGAATGATTGGCGAGGAAGGTCGTCAGCCAATCAGGATGGAGGGTATAAATATTGGTAAGGTGGTTGAAGGTGACGTCTTCGGGCTTCTATCGGGCCTCTCGGCTCGATAGAACAAGTATTTATTTGGAAAGATGGCAACCTCACCAGATAAATACCTGTTCAAAGCTGTTCTTGACTTGTTGGAGACCTGTTCTAGAGACCTGATCATCTAATACAACCACATAACCGATATTCGTTCCTTCTATCCTGTTTGGCTTAAGACGTTCCTCGCCAACCAGTTCAAATGACCTTGAACTGGTCGGAAATGGCTGAAATGAAGGAAAAACATGGAATTTTGAGCTAGACTGTATAGCACCTTTACACCACAGCATAAAGCTGCTTTTATCGACCATCAATCAACCAAAGAACCACACTAATATCCACCAATCTAGAAGCTTGTCAGTCGGCCATTGTGAATTTCGTAGAGAATATTCCAAGGGTGTGATTCCAGAGATGCATATTCTGACCAGGGTACTATCCAGTGAGGGAATCTGATATTAAAATAGATGATACCTGTTATATTCAAGCGATTGTTCTGTTGTTTTTCAGACTGAGTAATTGCAACTTGTTCAGAATACTTATCAGTTCTTTCATTGTCTGTAATTCCTGGTTTTTCTGGCGGCACGCAATGAAGTATCGATTTTCGTTCAACGTAGACAACGTATAACCTCAGGGCTAATACTAGAGTGTCACCAAGATTTAGCCAAAGCCTCGGTAGATAATAACATCATCCTGAGGTGGGATGAAGGGCACGACAGGAGTAAAGGTAATAACATTGCCGACTCTTTAGCCAAGGAAGCGGCTGGACTAAGAATTTTAGGACCCAGTGGCACCTACGGCACTTGATGACTTCGACAATTGCGGAACCAGCCAAATGTAACACCCATGCTCAATCCCTGATGAGATGGAACGGAATCAAAGTATGCAATCTTATCAGGATCACTTTGGGTGACCCTGGGAAGCTGGCGCCGAAGAAATATCTGGCGATGACCAGGAAAAATCTACGCTCAACAATAGGGTGGGCCTAGCCATTGTCAACTAAGGAATCACCACCATAATATGGGGCTAGTGAAGACACTTCATCTTCTTCGTTTTCAACTTCATTTCCATCTATAGTGAAGCTAGCAGATGTCATATCTATGAAGGCTTGTGTTAATTTCTCTTACATCTTCTTTCAGAAGCTTCAGCTTGCTTCTACCGGATGAAATTCAAATACGCATAGCAATTAACAGAATATTCAGTTGTTAGTGTTGTGGAATGAATGTGACACGAAAATTTCAAATTTTTGAAATCGAGTGGCCTACGTTTCTAACCCCTTGATGGCATTACCACTTGTTTCCATAGCAATTGCTAATCGTAATGCGCCATACGGATCACTTCCGCGCCGAATACTGCCAATAGGAAGCGTTGGGCTTCGAGCGCGAGCGCTGTTTCCCTTTTTCCTTTTATTTCCGCCGTCGCCGATTTGATTAGTACGGTTTTCTAGGATGGGGTACAAGAAAAACTGTAGTGGGAATATAATTCCCAAATACTCAGTTGAAACGAATCGAAATTGATAATCAAAACTAAAACACTAGGAAAAACATCGCTGTAGGGCTAAATTTGTTGCTTTCGGCGAAATATTACCTAGTGGTGCTCCCCGATCAAATTATAGTGTGTTCACAACCATCAATTATAATTTTATAATTGAAGGGTACTAATCATCTCGAAAATGCAACCTTTTTCCATCACGCGTGTCGTATTAGTGAGTGAAGCAGCTTGAGTTATTAGGATAATTTTAGTAAAGAACATTTTCGGCCGTCTATTTCTACATCTGGATATAAAAAATATGGGAATCTTCCAAAGAGTATTTTTTATGATGTTATCCGTGTTTGCTAGTGAAGAGGTGATAAGTAAGTGTCTTTCGCCGAAAAATCAGATGTCTAGCAGATCCATGTAAGTGAAATTTCAGTGCTTTCATTGATTTAATTGTGTAGGAATCCCGTGAGTGATATCTGATTTGATTGCATTACGAATGTTTGGAATACTTCTTTGCATAATCTACAAATCAATTATGAGGCACTGTTTGGAACCTTTGGTGTAGTAATGAATATTACTGAAGTTTTTCCCCAACAACAAATCGTTATTTTTAACAAGATCAAACTTTGATCCTCCTCTTGAAGATAATCACTTGGTGATCGAAACATGTGTCGAGGTGTTGAAAATCTTCTTTGTCTTGAATTAATTTTACAATATTGCCTCTCTGTCCCCAAACATACGCTGAAGTTGCTGGATTCTATCCAGAAAAGAGTCATCCTTCCGACTGAAGACGCGAACTCACATGTAACCTTGATAGCCTGGAACATCGAAGAAAGGTTGGAGATTTTGTCTCTCTTCTATCGATACCTTAACGGTGTTCAAGTGACTTGGCATATTTGATTACACCAAGAGCGGTACGTATCAGAAGTACGCGACGGACTGTGACTGCTGATCGTTTTGGGGGTCAGAAAATAAGCATTTTTAACAAATAATGCACTGGCTATGTTGGTATCGAATTGATAACACAATCCAAACTGTGACCACTTCATAAAAGGCTATTGATTCCGGTGTAAAAAATTCTGCTCGATTCCTGGAAAGTAAATTTCACTACGTTCACTTTCTCTAACAACTACGAAATTTCTAGGTTGAATATAGTCACTCACAAGATCTGTCAAAGAAGTACATGATTCTGATTCCGTGCCAATCGTCTCCACTGTTGCCACAGCTACTCCGTACGGGATAGTTCTACCCCTCTTGAACTCAATTTCACCCTCTCGCTACCCTCAAGTAAATCTACCCCGCTTAGATATAAAGAATGTAAAATGAAAATTTTAAAAATGAAAAAATTTTTAGTTTTGATTTTGAATCTACTGCGTTTTTGATGTTTATTTGATGTTTGTGACATGACATTCTACATTTTTAGTTCAAGTTGAGAACGTAAATGTGGAAATGTTTATGTTATGTGCAATCTCAGTCAGTGATGTTATATGTATAGTCAAAGTAACCGATATTGTACACTATTAAGGGTGACGGCTCCCTCAAAGGTCATAAAAACCAACACATAGAAACGAACCAGCAGCATTTCTGTGTGGACTGTACACACGTTTCGTAATTGATAATTTTTACTAACCGTGTTTTGTGATTGGCTGAAGAGTCATAAAATTAAATTTGAAGTGACGAATAGAGTGCGGCCTGTGGTTATCGCCGTCGTGTTCATTTCAGGAACTGATTGCGATTTGAGTGTTGAAATTTTATATTGGTGCAGTTATATTTACTTAAAATTTTTGTTATCTATTTAAAATGTGGCGTCTTTGGACAAGTACTAATAGTAATAATGAGTGTGATAATAACGCAGACCTTTTCCTGGGTAGTGATTCCAATAGCGCTGGTGAACAATGCGTAAAAGAGATACCAGTGAATAAGATTCCGATGCATTTGAATATTGAAGCACAAAGTGTATGTTTCAATGTATATAAGAATCTACATCTCAAGTTTGGTTTCGAGGGAAACAAACTATTACAAGCAACATAAGATTTGACCGAAACTCCTTCCTCAACTGTGCGTGAAATAGTCAAAAACAAACTTTTGGACGCAAGACGAGATGTGATACAGGATTACCACAACCTTCAGATCTTAATCCAATAAAATCATTGAGAAAACATTATACGACTGTCACAAAATTAATGAGATTCCTACATTGAAATCATGAGGAATGAATTGAATACTTTCGGCCATAACGTGAGCTGCTGTGACAAAACTCTTCAGAATTGGGTAAAGAAAGTAGGATTTAGATTTGAAATCACTAACAAACACACAGTTGCGAAAGGGTGGACTGATGGTTCGAGAATGTGTACGCCAAACAAGCCTGCAAACAAAGGATCGCGACTAATTATTGGGCATTGCGGAGGAAGTGAAGGATATGGAAAACATTGAGGAATGCAATGTTGACTATCATAAGAACATGGAAGCTTATATTTTTGAGGAATGGTTTGAAAATACATCGATCCCAAATTTGGATGCAATGACATTTGACATGTTTTTGATAACGATTGTCGAATTTATCATAGAACAAAGAACGACAATCATAGGTATACGTCACTGTGATTGGTGTCATTATGTGAATGCGGATCCACCCCGGTTCTACCCCGTTCTCTTCCAGAAATCTACCTCGATGAAAAAATGGCTTGTGGCAACACTGATCGTCTCTGGTGTGGAGGAATTCCGTGATATTGCTAACGAATACTGCGGAAAATGCGGGATTTTCAGAACCTGTAATTAATCTGTTGATAACGTTAAATCACATCACATTTGAAACCGCCAGCAATAACTGCTTAATCACATCAAATTAATTGGACAATTATATACTCAGATCAGCCCCAATTATCCATCGATTGGAACAGAAACAATATTTTAATTCGCCAATTAATCTGACGACGTGCATTGTGTTGAGGTTGAAAAACGCCTATCAACGGTGACACTCAAGGCAACATTAAGTATTTTAACGATGGTTTCGATAAATTCGATCTCCTCGCCGATAAGCCAGTTGCTGTTAACGAGACTACGGCCAGGTGCAATTCCAGTACGTTTTTCCACACGAATGAACCTGACATGGGCAGCCATGATGGGCGTATGGGGAAAATAATATTGAGCGCGACCGTATGTGGGGCTTCCTACTGGTATTCCAAAAAGTTGAACGATTTCGTGTCACGGTTAAGTGGTGGATTGACTAACATTAGTCTCGAAGTGTTTTTCATTTGGTACTTTCACAAATACGGAAGAACGACCGTAAGTTGTACTTTTTTCTAGCTCCAAGTTCTATGATATTAGAATTCAGAGACTCAGTATTCAAGTAACGCTCTATTGTCACCAAGTAACACGTGTTTCGCTATATAATAACTCCCTCAGTTGCGTATGCTTTCAATAAGTTACATCATTCGATCTTCTACCTTCTTAATGACTGAAAATTTTACAAGAATTCAGGTATAAATTAATAATAAATTCGAATTTCACCAATTCGTCAAATAGACATGTAGTAAACTGGTTAACAATTTCCACAATGAAAATATGATTCAACAAGGGAGAAGAATTGAAATCTGATGATTTTCAAATCTTGAATCTGATAATTACCAAGCATTCCAAAGGTTCGAAATGTCGAAAATGGGGAATAGATCATTTGAAAAAATCACTGAAATAAACTGTCATAATGGAGATAAAAGGAAATAGTGATGTACCAAATGCTTTGCGAATTTTCGAGCTCTGATCTGCAAAATACCTGAGCTCTCTGAAGGAATATACAATAACGCTGTGATACCAAGGGATTACCCTTCACAAAATTGATAAATTTCATCAGTATTTTCGGTATTTCAGGGAAAGTAATGCAGAAAATATCTCACAGGCTGCAGTACTGAGAAAATATAAGGCCTTGCGACTCACTGCAAATCTACAATAAATAAGATAGTAATTCTCTCTCTAAAGGATCTGTAGGTCAGTTTAATCAAAACTGTATTACTAAGACGACATGCAGCCAGGCCTTATGTTGTTGCAGTGAGTTGTCTGAGGCCTTACGATCTACCACGAACAGCAGAGTGATTCTCCTGATAGGCATAAGGCCTTGCGTGTCCGCGATCAACAATAAACGAGCTAGTGATCCTCCTTATAGAGAAGCAAAATATGTTTTTTGAGACATAGCTGCAGTACCATGATGATATGAGGCCTTGCAGTGAGTCGCACCGACTCGCATAAGGCCTTGCGGCTCAATGCGATCTACAATTAACAAGATAGTGATTCTTATTATAGAGGATCAATATTTCAGTCTAGACAATACTGCCGTACCAAAACAACATAAGGCCTTGCGGTGAGTAACCATTCCTTCTGTTGTCGCAGGCCTTGCGATCTACCATAAACAACATAGTGATTCTTCTGATAGGCATAAGACTTTGCGACCCACCGTGATCTTCAATGAAGAAGCTAGTGATTCTCCTTATAGTAGAGCAATAGATGTTTTTTGAGACATAGCTGCAGTACCAAGACGACATGAGGCTTTGCAATGAGTCGCCAAGGCCTTACGCAAGTCACTGTCGCAGTGACAAGATAGTTATTCTCCTTATGAAGGAGCACTATATATTTTTCGAGAAAGAGTTGCCTTACCAAGACAACATAAGGCCTGGCAGTGAGTTGCCATACCTTTTATTGTCGCAGTGACTAGCGTACGGCCTTACGACTCACTGTGATCCACCATAAACAACATAGTAATTCTCCGGATAAGCATAAGGCTTCGCGACTTACCGCAATCTACTATAAACAATAGACTGATTTTCCTTAGAGAGGAGCAATATACATTTTAGAGACAAATCTGCAGTACCAAGATGGCATGAGGCCTTGTAGTAAGTCGTCAGGCCTTACATTGTCTCAGTGAGCTGCGTAAGGCTTTGCGACTCACAGCGAACTATAATAAACAAGATAGTGATTCTTCTAATAGAGAATCAATATGTTTTTGAACAAAGCTGCAGTGCTAGGATGGTATGAGGCCTCGTAGTGAGTCGTCAGGCCTTATATTGTGGCAGTGAGCTACGTAAGGCCTTGCGACTGACTGAGATCTACAATAAACAAGATAGTGACTTTTCTAATAGAGAATAGATTGATAGGAAATTGTTTTAGGCAACGTTGTTTAGACGAGAAACAAATATATAACGAAACTAATGAAACATTCAGGTATAGAGTCAATATCAAAATCATTTTCTTCTGGCAAAGTTCAACAATAATTTTCTTTGACCGTGCTATCATAGAAGCGCCATTTGCCCTCGCAAAACAGCACGGTCGCAAGCTCATCAGATTGAAACGTTCCGCATGGATGCTCCGCTTCGCTGATAACTGACAGCTTTATTAATTTCCCATCTATAAACCTCCCCTTTTCGAGCCTTGTCTGTCTCTTGTTCCGCACAAAAAATAATCAAATGCGCCGTGTATCTTCTGTGATACGCCTTGACAGCACATTTTAATTTCGACTCCTCTCTCCCAAGGTGTATGTACAACGCATCTGGTTCTGGGAAGTTATTGACGTTGAGGGATGAATTTTTTATTGGATTTCATATCAGATTTCGATAGGAATAAGAGAGATATTTTTTGTGTGGCTCAGTTTGAAAATATTTCTTTTTTGGTGTCATTGCTGATGACTCCTGAGGTTATTAGAATGTTCTTAGTAGGCTACGTTGATAACTCTCCAACCCACCAAGAGTATTCTTGTCACCTTTATTGCATTTTGAAATTTCTATAGGAGAATCAACTGAAAATGTTCAGAAACTGGTAATATACAAATCAAAGAATGTGAACTTGTAAGGCCAGAGATGACTGTGACTGATCTATTTTTAGTTATTTTTGGCCTGCTGGTCTGCAGGTTTGTATGCCTGAAGTAACATCTACTACTGCGGTAGCAGTACTACTGCGGTAGCAGTAAAAAGTGACGAGGAGATGGTTGAAGTGCTTGAGTTGTTCTCAACGAAAAACCTGCGTTAGGAATGATCTCAAGATCTGAATCCTTCTCCCTACTGTGAAAGAGAATGCAGGAACTTTCCAGAGAAGTCAAGCTACCCAATTGATCCCCTTACATAGGCAAAAGGCACGTTACTTCGATTCATCAAAGGTCCGATTTCATTGACATACATCGAAAATAACTTAAATTTCCATCAAGCATTGTGGCTTCTCTCCAACAGCCCTCTAAAGTTGAAACTCCAGCGAGCTAAGCCAACCGACGACCATCACAACAACCAATCGAAAAATATATTGTTATTATCACACAAAAAATGGTTTCTCTAAATATTTCTCTTTGTTTCAGATATGGAATGGATCTCAATGGCGCTCGAAGAAAAAACGCTACTCGTGAAACGACCAGTACTTTGAAAGCTTGGCTTAATGAGCACAAGAAGAACCCCTATCCGACCAAAGGAGAAAAGATCATGTTGGCGATCATTACGAAGATGACTCTGACTCAAGTATCCACTTGGTTCGCTAATGCTAGGCGAAGACTCAAGAAGGAGAACAAAATGACGTGGGAACCAAGAAATCGAGTGGAAGATGACGACAATAACAATGATGATGATGACCAAGACCATAAGAGTACTGATGGAAAAGATATACTAGGTGAGTGAATCGACATGAGTTATATTGTTACTCTCAACGAAAACTTTGGCTATTCTGTATGGTAATGACAACTGATGCGATCAGAGATCATAGCAGAGGTAACTTTGACTAGTCATGGATGAGATCTAGCAAAATTTTGAATTTGAAAATTCTTGAAACCATCTGTATCTGTAGAGTAGGGAGGGTGCAAGGGAAGTAGCAAGTTGGTCACCTTTGGCAGAGCCCCGCATTACCAGAGGTAGGCTGATTACCATGAGGTTTCACCCAGTTCCCCAATGGGATCGTTCTTAACCGCATACCACCCTGCGGCCATTTAGCTGTCGGCACGATTCGTTACACCTTAGCTTGGGTAGGCTGGTCTACGGTGGCATGTTTTGTAAAGACTTTTGGCTAGTTTTAGTTCTCCTCACCCCGATCGTAAGACCACATTGGCTTCCCGGACAGGGCCTCCAGTCCTCTGGCCGTTTCCCTATCCGCCACCAGAGGACGCGCCCGATAGGTAACCCAACCCACGGGTTCTTGAAACCATTTATAGAGGTTTTTGTTGGAGGTGGATTGATCTTAAGTAAACTATTTCAACAAATAACCTCAGAGATGTTAGAAAATTGTTCAGTCAGTCAAAAGGCCACAGTTGCGGCGCCAAAAATATGAGGAGGATAATTCATCAATGAATTTTTCGAAAATGAATTTATGGAAATGAGAAATTCAATGTCGATTATGGAAAATTTTTTCGTGATCAGAGGAATTCACAACAAAATAATGCTGTTTGGTTGTTGTGGAACTGACCAACAAAATTATCTTGTAAGTCATATAATGAGAGTAATTATCGTATTTTTAAGTGATAACAAATGATCTTGCACAGTTTTTTCCTTGTGATATAAAACTCTCTTGGTGGTCTGATAACATATTATGTGAATGAAAAATGAAAAAACTGTCTTCAAAATCAAATCATGACAAACAGTTTCGAGGCTATGAATGTTTACTTCTTCGAATTCGAATATTTCTCCTCATGATGATCAATTATAGGATGAAACTCGTAAAAATTGAAAATTATATAAGCGTATTTTCAATCATTCAACTGATACGGAAAGAAACACTGCGGAAAGATATATGAATAAAAATGTTCTGCAGAATCTACAACTGTCAATCATCAGATTATCAGTAACTGCAAGTTTGATACTGAATCAGTATTTTGCTGAAATGAAAAATTATCGAGGTTACGAATTCTTTGATATTTTGATACTGCAAATTATTTTTTTTCAATTCCCTTGAAATTGAGAACTATTTGACATATATAATTTGATATACAGGGTGTTTCTTAAACGCATGCTAATATTTAAGGAGGTAATTCTTAGACTCATTCTAAGAAAACAACTTCCTATGGACGTATGTCCTAAACGCCTTAACTTTTGAGATACAGGGTGGCAAATTTTCCAAAAATAATCAGTTTTTTAAAAATAACTGAGAAAATTTTGTAGAGATCTTTGGCATATTTGGTACATATGTTCCATGCCTCAAGGCGCATTTTCTGATGTACACAAATTTGTATTTTTTCAAACAGTACTACGCCAATGCTTTCTTTTCAAAATAAAATCATTTTTAAATTTGATCTCCGACGCATGATTTTCACTCAAAATCGACAGAAAGCAAATTAAGAAATTAGATCAATTCTAAAATGAATGAGAATCTGAAAATTGCTTCATAACGCATTACCAATTCCCTAATAATATTTGAAAACATAATCTGCAAAAAAAATAGATTTTTCACAAAAACAAAAAATTATCTCAGTTATTATTAAAAAACTGATTATTTTTGAAAACTTTGCCACCCTGTATCTCAAAAGTTTAGGCGTTTAGGACATACGTCCATAGGGCGTTTTTTCCTTGAAATGGGTCTAAGAATTACCTCCTTAAATATTAGCATGTGTTTAAGGAACACCCTGTATAATACGAACAACAAAAAAATTACCCATCCACTTCATACTGGATTGAAATGTATGTGAACTCTCAAAAATTCTTTCTCAAAAATAATCTCTCCTTCCATGAATCAGAGCAAAACCTCGTATCCTCTTCCTTCGTTTTCACTCAAAATTTGATTACTTCAATAATTTTCGTTCAACTACTCGTAATCTCTTCTCACTGAGTGGACTGAAGCTCACCAATCACTTTGTTGCAGATTCCAAAGATTCTGGCACCGCCTCCAGTGAAGACGGCGACCGACCGCCCCACTCCCGCTTGGCCGCAGACACCGCCAGCGAATGGAGCGAATCTCGTCACGACAGCGGACCAGATAGTCCAGAGATCTATGACAGACCACCACACCCTGCCTTTCTTCCTCCGAGGTCATCAGGATCACCCCCTCACCTCTCCGCTTCGGTCACCACCAAGCCTAGGATCTGGTCGCTGGCAGATATGGCCAGCAAGGAAAGCGATGGTCCTCCACACACTACTGCCTCCTCCCTGTACTCCACAGCAGCAGGTAGACTGGTGCCCCCTCTAGGGGCTCGACTGCCTCCTCCTGGGCTGCATACAGCGCCTTACGCTAGGCCCCACGACTTCTACAGGAGCCTATACAGTCCAGCCGCGGCTGCTCAGCATCTCGTAGCCGCCAGTGGGGGTTCCCCTGACTCGTTGCTGGAGTCCTACCAAAGAACCATAGGCGCTAACCTCATAGCGGCTCAGAACGCTAGCATTGCGCATTCGTCACCAAGTACTATCAATTCAGTGTTTACCAAAGCGAGCTTGGCTGCTGCGACGAGCTCCAGTAGCGCGATGGGGCTTCCGCTGGGGCTGACGACCTCTTCGAGGATGTCGCCCAGCTCCACTTCTTCCTTGTCGTCTGGGTCGGAGACCCCTATCAAGCCTGTGGCCCTAAACAAGGCTTGACCGTCTCTGGCGATGGCCTCTTTGTGGCCCTGATCTACCTCTACTGATGTGCAAAAGCAATGTGGACAATAGTAGTATGTTGTACAGTAAATGTGATATATGACCTTTCGTTCCTTAGTTTTCGACGCCAGGACGTTTCTGCATTGTAAATATCTCCAGACTGTAACCGTGCAGCAGTATAAAATTTGTATCTATGTATGTACTTAGTGTAGAGCTGTAAGTAACATATTTGTTATTATACTGTGTAATAAAATGTAATAAGATTAATGATATACACGGAAAATTTACATATTCGAGGATTTAGCGTTCATTGTACTGGAGTTGCAACAGATACAGACAGACACGTTTGTTTTCGTCAGACATATCTATTTAAATATTTCCACCCTACTGAGTCGTCTGTTGACTCTGCAATAAAGTGAATCGTTCATTATTTATCAGCTTGTTTCATTTCTGAAATTCTAAAGTGACAACTCACATGAAAAATTCACATTTCATTGAGCAAACTGTGTTTATGCTGAAAAGAAACAGTATGGGAATTCGAAGAATTTTGATTGGTAGTGAAAAAAGTTGAGTTGCTGGAGTGGAAATGCGTTGAAGACTTGAGAGAAGTTTTTATTGGTGATTTCAATCTTCTCCAGTGGCAATGAAGGGAGATCTTCCAGAAGAAGAAATTTCATGGAGTAGATGAGAACTAAGGTAAGTTGATCATTACAGTTTCATTATTTCATTTGGATATTCATCTCGATATAAAATAGTTTCTGAGAGAACTGCCAACTATTTTGTAGAAAAAAACATTTATACCAACTTGAAAAATATGAAATGAGGTAATGAACTATGATTTTCTGACAATATGGCAAACAAAATGTTCATTTACTCTTCAACATAGTATATTAAAGAAGAAAGTTATACAAATAATGGAATTATGAAAAAAACTGGCACTCCGGGGTGACTTCATTGATTCCAGTGGCGCATTGGCTGTTTCAGCTGCAGGAAAACCCGGAAAAACCTGAAGCACCACATCATCTGAAGATCTAGATCTGCCGATGTCCTCCCTTTCATAAAACAAAATGTAGGGTGTCTTCAAAAACTCCAATAAATTCAAGACATCGCCAGAACACTTGGTGATACGACTATCGTCAAACTTACACCAGTCCACCAGACTTTGAAAAATTCAACAATATTGTTGGTATTGGTATTTTGGAAAATTTCACTTAGTTTGGAGGGAATTTTATTGTTCAGTCTCTTAACTGTGAAGAGCAGGCACTCTACCAGAACATGCTTAACAGTCACTAGCACTTCACACGCGAAACATTTTGGTGGCGGTTTTTTCCTCAATAGATGTTCATGCGTAAGGCGAGTGTGGCCCAGTCTCAATCTGGTAATTATGACTTGATGAAAGCGGTTTGTTGTTTTGTTGTTCCAAGGCCTTGATTTCGTTAAATTTGGAAGGTTTTTGAGACCATTGGTGATTCCACATTTCTACAATTTTGTATGGAAATAGGATTCAGGATCTATCGGCAATGCTCTCATACTGATATTATATGCTGGATGTTCTACAGCTTCTCTGGCAAATTTATCGTTTCCAGAAATCCCAGTATGTGAAGGAACCCATAGGAGGGTTACTGTCCTCTTATCTAGTTGTTTCATCTCCTCTTTATTCATATTTACCAGTACGTGATGGGTATATATTTTCAAAAAAAAAAAATAAGGGAGTTGAGATAGTCCGTAATTATCAAAAACTCTTTACCAGGTGTCATTTTAATGAAGAAAAGAGCTTTATAGATGGCATAAAGTTTTCCAGTGAGAATAGTAGCAGATTCATGTAAAGAAAATTTACAGGCGGTCTCGTTCGTTACGAATGCACATCGTACACCACGAGTTGTTTTTGAGGCATCAGTGAAGATTTTCTGGTGAAGTGGGTAATCAGATATTACAGTTTGGTAATCAGTTTGGATCAGCTGGGGATTTGTGGTTGCTTTGCTCATGGATAGTAGCTGAGTATTTGTATTCGGTAAGGAAACACGCCATGGAGGAGTTTTTTTTGAAAGTTTGGATTGGATTTGTGAAAATTTTTGCATCTGTATGAGGTTGAGGGAAAGCATTTTCCGTTCATGAAATGGAATATTTGCTTTTGTAGTGGGAGTGACTGGGACGATGAAGGGTTGTTGAGTTTGATGGTCTTGTCGCCTGGCTGCATATGTCTTAAAAGGTAATTCTCCAAGTTCACAGAGTAGGCTGTCAACCGGGCTTGTAATAAATGCTCCAGAGATGATTCTAAGTGCGTTGTTATATACTGTATCCAGAGCTGTGAGGGTGGTCGCGGAAGCAGACGAATAGCATATGCAGCCGTAGTCTAATTTTGACCTTATTAAAGTTCTATATAAAGTCAATAATCTCCTACCATCTGCGCCCCACTGTTTATTTGTCAAGCATTTCAACAGGTTTAGCATTTTTTGACACACTGTGACAAGATATTCAATATAGGTTTTCCATGACAGTGACTGGTCAAATGTCAATCCCAAATATTTTATTTCATTTGTATCTCCTAGTGTTTCATTCTTGAAAGTTAAGTTTGGTGGATTCTGGATTTTATTCGGTCTTTTCGTGAAGATAATACATTTAGTTTTATTGGAAGAAAATTGAAAACCGCTTTTCCTTGACCAGTTTTCTAACTTATTTAACTCCCCTTGCAGAATATTGACCATATTATGAATATTTTTTCCCTTCACAAATATTATTAAATCATCAGTTTCTGGTTTCTGCAGATTTTGTAGCACATCATTAATGGCCACAAGGAATAAAGTGGGGCTGATTACAGAGCCCCGCGGTATCCCATTCTCTACGTATCTTGGTGATGATAACACACCATCCACTTTGACTCGGAAATATCTCTGAGAAAGAAAATTTTAAATAAAAGCCAAAATATTGCCCTGATATCCCCGGGATACTAAAGTTTTGATAATTTTATGATGCCATGCTATGTTGAATGCCTTACATAGGTCAAAGTATACAGCGATATATTTCAGATTATTTTTGAAAGAACGAATTCTTCTCTGTCAATCCATCTATTTCATTTTCGGCTACTTGACGTCCCACAAATCAGTCATAGCCATAGCAAAAGTATAGTATACACTCCTCCTCGCTCACCACAAATCATCACCACCAACGCTGACCGCACCTTCTAAAACGACCTCGTTGACCCATTCAATCTTCTGAATAATTCCAAACTCGTCTTCAAGATTCATTGCCCTACTCTTCCAAATGGTTGTCCTTTACCGGTGGTCCACTTTGGGATTTGTTCTCCCGACCATCGAACGTATTGTCAGGGCATTCTGCGACTTGACGATCGAGACCGCACAGGTGTGGATGTCCTTGAATTCGGCGCAAAACCTATTGTTGAAGACTAAATTTCGAAATGAATATGGTCATGAATAATTCCCAAAGCTTGGGCCGGCACAGGAAAGATACATTCGGATGGAGTCAGTTTTGAACATGTGACAAAATCCCGGGCGTTTATAGAGGGTGTCCCAAAGGTAAATGACCACTCGCTTTGGAAACTCGATTCGGCAATAATGGCGTACCTCATCAGTTTTGTTTTTTTTACATCTGACTTGCAAACTTTCAACCTTATCAGAAATGTGATACACTGATAAACATAAACAACGAACTTACAATTTCCTCGGTGTACCGAGGAAAACTTCCTACTCCTGAAACCTGCAAAAAGCCAACCTATTCCTATTGGATCATCCTTCAACTTAAGAAGCCTCCTTGATGGGTTCCATATATGCATTGGCAATGAATTCATTCCTTCTGAGTCTCAGTGTTATTTTTGACCAACAATCCGAAATCTCCAAGCAATTAGGTGTAAGTAGTTGCAAAGAGAAACTACTTGAGCCTTAAAAAATGCAATCTGGATACAACCACTGGAAAAATGCTTGGCAATTCCCATGCCCTCTCGCATACTAGTTATGCTATGTTGAAGTAAATGTGATTGTTTCAAAAAATTGACCTCTAGTGTAAGGATCCCGACAAATACATAAGAAGCCAAAAAACTCGAAAGTACGTACAAGATATGATGGAAATTTTGAGTCTGGTGAACAACGTCATAATAACATCATGAAAAATATGCATTCAAAGTGGATATATATACATCATTACACACATCTCGTCAAACTCACATCACTACTTCTAAATGTCTATACCTCTTACAAAACTTTGCTATGCGAATAACCATTTGACAAATAAACGCACTGCGCGTTGAACCCACATCTACGTATTATATCAATCCAACGCTGAGCCAATTGCGCTGCAAGACTCAATATCTGACACATGCTAAGAACTCGTGCCATTTGGATAACGAAGCAAGCCTCTACTTTATCAAAGCTTGGGTATATGGAAATGTGTTACAAGGGAGATCAAATAGGAACCGCGACAGAATTTAAAATATATGATTTGGTGGGTGAGTATTGATGATTTATTGTTCCAGATTCTTCAGATGTTGGTTTTGATCATGGACTTTGAAGATAGCGATGCTTGATTACTATTATTGTGATATTGTTCAAACTATGAATATTCATTTCCTTAGCTTATAGCGGAGTCTCATATAACATGTGTTTGCGGTACAATGTATTGCACTTCATTTCAAGTAGAACTCATGTGATTTTATTCCATGAAGAATGTTTGGAACACAAACTGAGTAGAGAAATGTATCTTCTGTATAATTCAGTGTTCATATAAAAGTATTTGTTTTGAAAGAAAGTTTTTCTTTCGTGTAATTCAATGCTCATATGAAAATAGATGTTTCAGGAGGACTTTATTCCAGTTTGTGTCTGAAAGTTACTTCTTTGCATGTATAGAGTACTTGTATGTATAGAGTTACTTATTTTCGAATTGATTACTTCCTTCCTCTCTTTGGAAGATTCCTACATCATTTTTTGTATCAAGATGGAGTAGTAGAAAGCCAAAAACTTTCTTTCCAAAAATTAATCACTTCTAAAAATATAACCCCTTCAATTAAAAAAAAAATTCCACTTTGAAATATTTACCTAATACTTTATGGCAATGAAACAATCTGTTTATAACATTTTGAATACATCAGTAGACATACAGGATTTTCAATGACTGAAAAACTACTAGCGGAAAATATTTTGAGATATACCTTTTACACATACGGATAATACACAACCCACTACAGATTATTCTATAAACCTTCACAAAACAACTCGCACGGGCACTATGTACCTGCCCAGAAATAGATCGAGAATCATCAATAAAATACCTAGGAGTGACTCTGAATCAGCACATTCGCTGGACCGAGCACATCTCGAATTTAAATAAACGACTGAGAGCATTACTGCACAGATTTTACACTTTATGAGATATTCTCTCACCCAAAAACCTACTAATGCTTTATACTTCCATAGTAGAATCCATTCTAAGATACAGTATTATATGAGAAGGAGCCTTCGTTAACAACTTACGTCCTTTACATATCATACAAAATTCCATCATAAAAATCATATTCAGAAAAAAGAATCAGTATTCCACAAATTTACTATATGAAGAAACAAAAATCCTACCAATCAGTCTTTTGTATGCTCATCTATGTATAATTCGAGTTCACACAACTAAATACGAAGCAGATCTGTCCAACCAACCAAACAAACTAGTAATGAAGAATTAGCAATACATACATTCAGAAAAGCTATAACCCAGAGAACGATTTTATTTTTCGGTACAATGAAATACCAGTACATTTAAAAAAAACTAAGAAATTCCAAAACTGAAATGAAGAACTATATCCTGAAAAACAAGGACACTTTCCATAAAATACAACGATAGTGGATGCACCCACCTTTTGTTGCTATCTCTGTCGTTATAAATCGTCGAATGTCTTTCAGAATTTTGGTAAAAGTACGTGCACACATTAAATATACAGGTGTTTTGAAGTTATGCTTCACATAAGAGTTAATTACCTTCCTTATTTTTTTAAATTTTTTATCTTGTAAATCTTTGCCCGCCAAAATTTTTAAGATAATTTTATGTACAATACTAATAGTTTTTTTAGAGAAGCCTTGGATAAAACACACACACACACAGGCAATTATGCCTAGTAATGTTTTACTCAGAGAGCAAATCTAACCCCATTTTGTAAAAAAATTGCAATATTTTTTTGTACATGCAATACTTGAATAAACTTGAATAAGAAAACTTGAATAAGCTGTTTAGTATTTTACTGGGTAATTAAATCCCAAAAAGTATTCATAACATTCCAAAACAGACGGCTCATAGAAAACGGTCATGAATTCAAGTTGTTTGAAAAGAGATCGAAATAATCGATTTTTTTTACATTTCTGAAATGATGTTTTCACAATGAGCCTAAAATAACGTAATTTTAAATTACTAACAATTTCCGACAAATGATTGTTGAGTTCCAGTACTTTATAATACCTACAAAAAAATCTTGTGTCTTACTATTTTGTTTCATCACCTGAAATAAAAATATTCGTCGATTGAGAAAATACGAATTTGCATCAACCTAAAGAAAATGATTTGATATGAGGCACGAAAGAGATGTATATATGACATCAAATAACGATCGTCATGAAAGTGGCGATTGTGTCAATATAATTTTTGAATCCTTTCTGCGATCTTCTCGTCATGAACGTAATTGTTCAGAACCATTCTAAATGTTTGTAATGTTCGTTTTGACAAGTTTTCGAAAGATTCATGTCGAATTAACACCAAGAACATGTGAGAAACGAAAGAAAGTCGCTATTTCACTGAGTCGTCTCCCAGCCTTTGTTCGATCCTTTCACAACCGATCCATCCTAGCCTTTACGCATTTGTTATTAGCGAATAATTATGACCGCTGGAATCCATAAGAATGCGCTACATGAATGTTTCATGCATCTAAAAACTATGTCTCGGATGGGGAGTCCGCTGATGATGTTGTCATCGGTTGTCAGACTGGGCCAATTTAGCCCTATAAGGCCTCGACCCACAGCATAATGAAGATGCCAACTTTCTTATATATCAATCTATACGTTGCGATTTATCGAGTCAGTTTTTGCCGATAGTCTAGAAGCGCCCCCGCTTGCAGCTAATTGAGTATCTTCCAGAGATCGGCGTTTTCACAAGCCCGAAGACAGACGGTGAACGTCTTCTTCAGCTGGGAACTTCTTGGAAATTCATCTGCTCGATGAGTGGTCAAAGAAAGGCATCGACGGTCGTTTAAGCAAGGAAGTGAGACTAATTTTTTTCTTGACAAAATAATTTGTATAGGATACACTATAAAAACTATATAAACACACTTTTGTCTATTTTTCACGATAGTTTTATACAACGTGACTCACGGTCGATGGTGAGTTAGACGTTTCTGGAAAACGCAAAGCATGATTTTTCTGAAAATTCCACCTCTCACATTTCCTAACCTGTTCTATCGATCTAAAATATTTTCAGCATTGCGACATTGCCACTTCTATCAAAAAGTCCTAGCAATAATATTTTTTTAAATGGAACACCCCGTATATTAATACATTTTTGGAATCGCTCTGGTATTTTAATACTTTTTTGTCAAATGTCCTATACCTATCTCTATCTGATTTCGAGATAAAAAATAAATTGTGCTAAATAGAATTCGTTATGATTCACATGGTGAATATGGTCCAAAACATAGCCTTAATTGAAATTAAGTACATCAGTACTCTCAATTCATGAAAAGTTTATATTTTGATGATAGTTTGAGAAACTTTGAAATATTCAAATAACACCAAGAAATCGACTCCATATCATACAGGGCGTGCTAAAATTACTATTATTTCCATTGTGCATAAAAGTAGTCAAAAGTTAATTTTTTCAAATAAAACCCCCTAACTTGACGAACTCTTCAACGATCGTTGGTTTAGACGTTTAGGGCCGTGGGATTGGCCACCGAGATCACCCGATCTCACGCCACTTGACTTTTTTTATGGGGTGTTTCAAAAGAAATTGTATCTTGATCCCCAGGAAATTGAAAAAGCAACCACAAGTCGCGTACAAAAAAACATTTTGAAGTGTTTAGAATCTAATGGACAACATTTCCAGCATTTATTGTGGAAATGTGATATTTTGTTTACAATTTTGTTATTTTGAATCATCCTATTCTGTTATTGTCTGTACTTTCACATGTTTTAGCCCACAAAATCTTACTTTTTACCTAGAAATGACTGATTTTTGGTACAGTTGTTCCCTGGAAACTTTGAGCCATAGTTAAGGAAATTATTTTGTAACCTTACAAACTTCCTCTCGTTCATTGGTTTTGATTCAGGATACATTTGGTTGAATTTTTCACACGTTCTGACAATGATTTGATCACTTTGTTCATGTGTATAATAAATAATTTCATAAGAACTTCGTTTGAATAATTGATATTTGCATTCATTTTGAAAGATGATTCGAAATACCGTCGATAACTCTTTGTCAATTACTTATAAAAGTAACCGAACTGCTATAAGCTTGATAATTCCACTGCTACCATCCAAATTCTAAAAATAAATAATGTTTCTAGAAGAAGCGACTTCATTGAGAAAACTTGACGATTTAGGTATAGGGACATGTATATCATCTTGAAGTATTTTTCACCATCTTTCAATTTATCGAGTAATATACAGGGGGTTTCATTTGAAAAAATGAACTTTTGACTACTTTTATGCACAATGGAAATAATAGTAATTTTAGCACGCCCTGTATGATATGGAGTCGATTTCTTGGTGTTATTTGAATATTTCGAGTCTGTCCAAACTCTCATGAAAATATTAACTTCTCATGAATTGAGGGTACTGATGTACTTGATTTCAATTAAGGCTATGTTTTGGACCATATTTAGCACATTTTAATTTTATCTCGAAAACAGATAGAGATAGGTATAGGACATTATCAACAAAAAAGTATTAAAATACCAGAGCGATTCCAAAAATGTATAAATATACGGGGTGTTCCATTTAAAAAAATAAAGTTGCTAGGACTTTTTGATGGAAGTGGCAACGCCGCAATGCTGAAAATATTTTAGATCGATAGAACAGGTAAGGAAATGTGAGAGTTGAAATTTAATTTTCAGAAAAATCATGCTTTGCATTTTCCAGAAACGTCTAACCTACCATCGACCGTGAGTCACGCTGTATTTGTTGACTAGTTTCGGTCATTACACCATTTTCAAAACTAGAGAAGATTCCCACATTTTTTGTTTCAAAACGGAGTAGGAGAAAGCCAAAAATTTTCTTTCCTAAAACTTGTTCCAGTGAAAATTTTTTCAATGCTAATTTGAATCATGTCAGTTCAGGAATGGATTTTATAGCCAATAATAATTTATTATTATTATAGCCAATAATATTTATTGATTTATTCTCCATCCAATTATGAATGGAGAATTGAAAAGTACATGTTTCAAATTACAGTATACAAACAGACAGATCCAAAAAAGATACCGATTCCTGTTCAACTTATTTCTCTAGCTGAAATGATGTGATGTACGGAAAAGCTATGGAAGAATTATAGATTTAACTCCTCGACCTTCAATTCCAAGGACAAATTATCATTTTTCCAATTTTTTCAATAAATCGTGGAAATTTGCAATGATACAAGTTTTCGCAATACCCTGAATAATATAGAATAATTTTTATTTGAAATTCAAAATCAACCTTCACCTTGTGATTTGAGAGAACTCCTTATTTCATGCATAAAAGTAGCATTTATAAGGATCACTCAATAAAAAGAAATATCGAAGAAAACTTTTTTCGAAAAAAAAAAGAATTGAAAAATTTGAAGTCGTTTTCCATAGAAACTATGAAAAATTCAAAACATTTATTGGGTTTATTTTGATAGGCGTTGCTGCCTCCTGCCTAAAAAATTTCTGGATGTCCCTGTTTTGACCATCCTGCATTTTCAACTCATTCAAGACAATTTCATGAAGTTTGCTCTGATCCCATCTGCCAAAGTACGCTCAATAAATCACCAAGTGAGACAAGATCCTTGGCGAAATCCACTTTGAAACACATGCGCCAAATTCCAATTGTTAGACGCCTCATCGCGCATATCTCAGCCGGCTAATTGAGGATCGTTTTCACGGCTGACGCGACTGTCAAACAACTACCGCTCCGCCACTTCATTTTATTTCCACGACCGTTTTAGATCGCTAAAAAACACTCCAAGAAATGACAAGTTTCTCTGTGCTAGATACAATTATACGAGCTATTTGCCGCGGTCTAAAATAAAATTCATCGAGATCTGGAGAGAGCAGAGTTGGCCTTGCCCAAAGGCTTGATATTTTTTCATGATTTTCAACGATTTGGAAAGTTAATTTTGGGAAAGTGGCGACTATTTTCAAAAATTCATTAATTTACAATGTAAAAGAGAAATCCATGATAATAGTCAAGGTCGAGCAGACATTTTTCTTTGTTTGCTACTCGACAGTTGTCTTACTTTGAATTTTTACTCATAACAGTCTTGTTTCCTGAACTGGTCTTCGTTGGATCTATGAGATATTTTTCTGGATTTAAATCGCTGGAAAATTTATTAGGAAAAACGTTTTTAGCAAGTTTATTCCACATCAACACAGTTCTCCAAATGGAAAAGTTCTTAAACAGTGAAGATTGGGGTTTACTGAGTTGGACTTCAAAACGATGACCAGCCAACCTAGCGTTGATGGTAAAAGTATGAGAGAGATATCCATCGACGGTTACTTGCAAGTAAAGTTCTTTAGGAAAGCTGACGAACACAAAAATGATCGACAAGCCATACCATTAAAGTTTGTCTATGTTTCTTTGGTGCAATTTGGGAAATGTTCTTAGAAAACCTCTGTTATCATCCGGTGCTGATCCCTGCTTTGTTAAAATAGTTTTTCTTTCAATGGATGCTGTCTTCATGCAGGTCTCTTCCTGTTTTTCAAAGTATACATTCTTCAAGTTTTACACATTTTGTGACCTTTCTGCAGCATCACATTGTCACTTTCAAAGCTGGTTCAAGACCCATATATTGGGATGGTCTATGTTTAGCACACTCATCAGTTGTTCTTCTGTAGTTTTTCTTCTGGGCGCCATTGAACCACTGGAGCCTTTGATTTGTTTATACATTTTGTTGCATACAGGGTGATATATTATCTGATTTGGTATCCAAGTCACGAATATTGCCTGGTCTAATACTATGGAGTATAGATTTCACGCAACCTCATTATAAGAATTCTAACTGGCTAAGATCAGAAGATCTAGCAGGCCTGTTTAAAACTTCGTAAAACAGCACCTACCCGGTGAAGAATACGTATCGAAAAGGATACAAATGGAATAAACTGTTTATAAAGACTAATAACTTGCAAAAATGCAGAAAATCTCAAAAACTTTTAGTCTAACAATTCTCATTCCAAAATCTGACAAATGATTTCATTTATTTGTATGAATCAGAACACAAAATAGCCAATACTGGGTGCTTCAAACTCCATGAAATCTCAACGATTTTCAATAAGGACATTATTGATCCTTCATTGTCGTTTGTTTTATTGTAAATTCCAAGTTAGTGTATAAGTTTTCTCACATAGTTTGGTGTTTTAGATTCTTCTGGTTCGTATAGCAGCAGACCTTGGGTGAAATTATTCGAGTTCCAGGCAAACTGCTTACAGCAATGACGAAATGTATTCCTCATAAACAAGGAGCATCTACAAGACTATCCTTTGTGACATAACTTTTATAAATGTCTCTCGAATATAATTCAATGTCCGTGGTAATATTAGCCGAGGAAATAGTTCTAACAGGCAATAACCAGATACTACAGCATAGGAGAGTTGGAAATATTCATTTTCTTTGCTCTTTCCACTAGTTATCTGTTATAAGTCATTCCAACTATTGTTCGCTGGAATATTCAAAGGAATCAACAGAATCCATTTGTTTGGAGCCGCCTCTGATGAAGAAATGAATGAACATCTGTTTTCGAGCGGTGTTGCTGTTGCACATGTATGTAATTAGTAGAATTTTTTAAGCGTTTTGTCACTTTTTATAATTGTTCCAAGTGAAATGCTTTTGATGTTGAGGTTCATTTATCAAAGTTGAAACTCAAGAAATGTTTTCCTCCTCCTCTTCGTCAGGTATTATTCGTTGTTAATGAAAGATGAGAGTCACTTTCTTGTTCCGAGGTTCACTACACGTGATTCTGTGATCTTGCCGGTCAACACATTGTGAAATTTTGTCGAGAACAAATTATTTTCTGGCATCTTGTCGATGCAAATTATTTCAATTAAGTTATTCATCGTACAAAATGGAAAGAATATTGATTTCCTCGTTTAGAGAAAACCAATTTTAATGCAGTTTCATCCCAGAATGAAACCCCTTCTTCGAAGTATCCCTACTTGGTCTACAAATCTCTCGATATTTATTTCAGTTTGATGAAGAAATACTTTATTTTTTCCCTGAAAACTCATAAGATATATATCAAATATATTGTGGATCTGACTTCGTTTCACTTTTCGACTTGGTCAAGGCTTCGGTTTTGTTTAATATGAAGAAATGAGAAGATTATTTTTTCGTACCGTCAACAACCACTTTTTATTCAGAAATCTCCCTATCAATTGTCTTTTATACAGGGTTAAACAGGAAAATTGACACAAACATACTATAAAATTAAATGAACAAGATTAACAATATCCAACGTTTTGAATTGAACTTCCGCAGGAACATATTGACATGAGTTTTCAATCATTGCATGCATTATCATGCAAATAGATTTCAAGATGTTATTTCTACTTTCCTATCCCGCACACAGTAACATAATTAGTTGTTACAGCTTCTGATAGTCAACCAACCACACTAAGAGCATTACTAATTCCAATAAACTTGCTAATATAGGGTTTCTTTTAACCGCATTAGTGCAGTGTTCATTGTTTGCATCATTTGATCACGTTATCTGGGTTAAGAGAATCCTGAGTTTTATATCAGCCACCAGAAAGATACATCAATGTGAATATCAAATTATCTAATAGAACAATTCGTTCTGGCCAGCCTCAACCCAATTAAATTGTAGGGTAATGGACTGAAAACTATCAGGAAACAACTGATTCCTTGGCTAATACCACGAAGGGCGTGAACATGTGGTTGGTTACACCGTTCACAGGCAGATGGAGCGATGGCAAATATGTTGCTTGTTGTTCGCTTCAGCCTCGTTGAGGAATACTCTGAAAGGAATTCGATTTTCAATTATGGGAAATTATCGGCTTTATGTTGATGATACCAAATAGCCTGAAACCGGTCTGCAAGTGTGCCCGTTCCAATAGTTTAAAATCGATTCCAGCAGTTGTATCGCCAACAACAGATGCAGGAATTGATTCTGTGAAGAATCCTGCCTGATACTTGTTGAATATAATCCAACGCCCTTCCTGGTATCAGCCAGGGAAGTAGTTGTTTTCTGATAGGTTTTAGTCCATTAACCAACAGTGAAGATGAGTTGTTACTGGCCGGAACGAATTGTTCTTTCAGATAATTTGATTCACAGCCAGTATGCCCCCTTACAAATGATTTAATGTATTGCTTCATGGAGATTTGTGACCACTTCCAAGTGAATTGAGTTAGCTCTTTCATCTTTCCCTTTTGGATAGTATGGTTTTCTGGTTCAGTACCGTTCAATCGTTTTCCAGTTCAATAAAGACCTCCCAGGTGGGGAGGTGGGGTGTGTTTGAACTTTTTTCTACTAGTGTTCCTTCCTATGGAAGATCTGAGCTTTTGATCATCTGTTTCATATTTTTGATTTCTCACATCCTTCACCAATCCAGATCTGCAGATCTCTTCAAACAGTCTTTCATTCAATTCGGGTAGATGTGAATATACCGCCTTCTGTAACAAACATAACACTACTGATCACAATTATTATCTATTGGAAAATACACTCAGCTGCAAAGACTTAGGAGTATTATGTGATACCAAACTCTCATTCGCACTCCACATGGAGAAAAGTGTAACTGCTGCGAGAAGAATGATAAGACTCATATCTAGCAATTGTAAAGATTTGATGAACATGGAGAATTATATTACTCTCTTCAACTTATTTGTTAGATCCCGTCTTATCTGATCATCTATGTATACCACACACATTCCATGGCTTGAATCTGTTCAACGACGGTTTGTGAAATGGGTCGTATTCAAACTAGATGTTTGCCACAGACAGGAAATAGGTAAAAATATATTGTTAAAGTGTTTTCATTACCTTCCTCTTGAAGACAGAAGAACCTAACATTCTTGCGCATTCACATACAAACTGGTAAACAATCTTGTCAATTCACCAAAACTTCTGTCTCAACTACAGTTTCATATGCCAAGAGTCAATGGTAGAACTGAAAAATATTTTTAACTACCAATATCGTTAATCAACAGGCTGAACAAATGACAATTTTATATAAGAAATGTAGCTTTCACAAGATGGCCGAAAGTCCTTGTTGGAAGACCCCATGTTTCCTATATTCGACATTTCCATATCAAAATTTTATACTATGTCCTGTAATTAGATCTAGTACCTGTTTGGACAGTAAAAGTTTTTTTCTTGCCAAGTCTATGTAGACCTTTAACGAACTGTTGGTTACATCATTTATCCAGGTGTGGAGCATGTTCTATTATTATATATATTCATATCCATTTCTTCTTAAAGTATCGAACGAATAATTGCAAGAGACTCCACTCTATATTCGGATCTTGTCCTCTTCTGATCTATATTAGGTCTACTAGCCAACAAATTCTGGTAGACTGATTGGTGGTTGGATCCATACTGTTCTTCTTGAGTTGGTTCCCCACTTGTAGTTCACCTGTTTCGAATTTCACTAGTTCGGACTTCCATTGTCTGATTTTATATAAAACGATTTGAAATCCCTGAAGTAACTAAAAAAGAAGAATTGAAAATGAATAGCTGAAAATGAAAATTATATTAAGCAAAGATAGCCTAAAATGACATAATAGTGAAATAAATCAAAGTAAAAATGAAACGATTATACAAAAAAATGAAGAAATAAAATTGAAAATAAAAATGAAAAGTTGAGAGCCTGGTTTTCGTGAAGCTGCTACGTATAGTGTTACTGGATCTGAAGCAGGTTCTGATGTTGAAGTGGAAACCAATTCTTCTTAACCTCTCCAATAATCCTCCGATGTAGGGAAGTGCAAGCACTGGTTGTGATGGCAACTCTTCCTTGCGAGGCTCCTGCTGTCTTTCAGTCAAAGTCTTTTCTACCATCGCTTTGAAGTAGCCATTCCGTTGAAGATCATTTTTGATGACGTCTAGTTCCTTCCGAGACCAAAAGCACGGTCTAATAGAGTCTTGATGATTCCTCTTTTAGTCGATTAATGGTGGTTGGATTCGTGGTTCAGAGACTGTCCCGTATGAGTGGGTTTTTGGTATATAGATGTTTCCCACTTAGTGTCGGTCTTCTTCACCAAAACGTCTAAGAATGGCAATTCATTTTAAATTTCTTCCATTGTGAGAGTGATGGAAGGTCTAATTCTGTTGATGTGTTTCAGGAAGGCGTCTAGTTCAGTATTCCCATGGTTCCATATTACGAAGGTGTCGTCAACATATCTCAACCAAACTCGAGGTTTCTTATGGGCTTCTTCAATGGCCAGAGTTTCAAACCACTCCATATATATGTTGCCTATGACTGGTGAAAGTGGCGATCCCATTGGCAGTCCCTCATCTTGTGTAAAGAATTCGTCCTTCAGTTGGAAATAACAGTTTCGTACACAGCATCCTAGTAATTCCATAATTACTTCTATAGGTAGATTCCTTCTCTCTTTCAGGTTCCCGTTTTCGGATAGCTTTCTCTGTATGTGCTTTTTCGACCGGAACGTTGGTATAAAGGCTTTCCACGTCGAAGCTAATTAGTTGATCTTCCTGTATGACTACACTTGACAATTCGACAAAATGCACCTCGTTTCAAATGCACCTTCTTTGTTTTCACATCCAGAAATTCAGAGATTATTTTTGTATTGCTGATTTTGTGGAAGGTCTAGTCCCCATTAGAAATGGCGACTAGTTCTGTGTTTCCATAGTTACATGTAATGCAGGTGTCGTCAACGTATCTCAGTCAGACTGTATTCCACTAACTATATCACCAAAAATGTAATACTTTTCTCCTCAGGCATTACCAGCAATAAAGCAAAGGGTTCATGAAAGTCTTAACAACCTTCTTCAAATTCTGATAGAAGGATTCATATAACTTTCGATGTGTGTTGTCCACTTTCCGTAGATTCATCCTACGTTGGACTTAAAAACCTCGTCACACAAAACGGATCCACAACTTTGGAACAACATCTTCAATAGAGCATTCGTAATTTCGGTGGAAACTTCACATCTAAACTCGCAGGAGGCGGGTGGCAGTCATCTGTTCTTAGAGAAGCGCATGCAAATTGCGCGAGTTAGAACGCCTAATAGACTTAATCTTGTCGTTTATGTTCGACACTCACGCGGGATAATTAGCAACGACGCAGATCTTTGCACAAAGAGCTCCACTGCCGCTATTGAATCCCGGTGTTTGCGACTTTCTAATTACCAACCCGCAAACGACGTGAAATTAAACTTTCATCAGCCATTACCATATGAGAGAGTTCTAATTAAGGTGGAGTACGCAGCCATTGTTGACTGCCTGAGGCAAGATTGCACCAGGAGATAGGTTGACGATAGGTTGTTGCTCGTAATACCGGGGGAAAGAAAGGAAAGCATGCTGAAAGTGGAAAATATTCAATAGCAACCGATTTCATAGTCAGATGAGTATCAGCAGTTTTGAAATGTTATTACAGTCCACTCTAATTGGACGCTCAGGGAAAGTTCTAATGATACACATAAAGGAGCAGATAAAACATCCTCTTTTCATTCAGTATTCTGTACAAACCCCAGAATATTGGGAATTCTAGATAAGTTTAATACTTTCTTGAAAATTTTTCCAAGAATACAAATCGTTTGCACCAGAACTCGAACAGATAATACTGGGTTGGTATATTTTTTCGCTCCTCAGCAGCCGTCTGACTTGCCAGAGTTAGTATCTCAGTTGTTCAGCGGCTAGCAATAATTTCGCTTGTCTAACGGGTCATACCAACAAAAAAAACACAAAAATTCTGGAAAAAAATTCATTAAGTTTCCAGCATAATCTTCTTGCATCTCTATACACTTTCCTCAGCGACTTTCAAAGAGTGTGAGATCGGTTTTATAATAAGAACTGTCTTGCTTCGAACTGCCGAAATAACTTCTTCATCGTTGAAAAATCTTTGATGACTGAGCCATTTTTTCAAGTTTAGGAACAGAAAATGTCTGAAGGGGCTAAATCTGATAAAAAGGTAAATTAGGTAGCAATTCAAACTTTGATTCCTTGATTTTGGTCATTGCGATAATGAATTTGTGAGCTGGTACATTGTCTTGATGGAAAAGCACTTTTTGCTCAGCCAAATGAAGCCGTTCATGCTTGATTTCTTCACTTAAACGATACAATAAGTTCGCATAATACTCGCTGTTGATAGTTTCACTTTATCTAAGTCATTTGTTGGACTGAGGCCTTCCAAATGGAAGGCCTCAGCCCAACAAATATTTGGTATTTTCTGCCCATTATTCATTCCAGTAACACATTAGTTTGTTTCGCGGTGACATCAGCTTTCATATCTTCATGACTGAGAACATACATCAAATTTACTCAACTGGTGTTTCAGAGAGCATCTATAATTGGAAGTCAGCTGATCAAACTGATCATATCAATGGTTGCCCTAACTTGGCAACCATTGATATGAAATCAACAAATTTTACCCACATTCTACATAGCGAACCATTTTTTCAGTTCCCATGAAAGCTTTACTAGAGCAATTATCAGGAATATCTGTTATACTGGATCAAATAAGATAACAATAGTACACCTACTAGTTGATCTTACTGAGAATATAGGTCGAATTCAAATAGTTTTTTATTACGAAACTAGAGGTTTCAACCGTAGCAGAAGCAGTATTACGAAAGTTACCACCTTTGTAATACTGCAGAAACTCTCAATTCTCTATTATGAACAAATTTATAATGTTTGTTTTAGTACATTAGTATGAATATGTTTTATTGCTATTTTATTTCCATTAATTTGAAAAGCTAAAAGAATTATTCTTAGCACCCATGGCAAACGTTTGAAATCGTTAAATTTTTTTTATTCAAACCAACCCTTGTGTTCTGTATATATCTTCGTCCACAAATAATATATGAATTATTCTCATGTTGTTAAATTTACTACGCCTACTACGACAGTAGAATATAAAGATCACTACCAAAGAAATCGGATACTGAAAATTCGACTTCTGTTGTAGGCACCGTCTTGAACGTTAGCAAACAAATCAATTCAACCGTATATTTGTTTCTTTTCCGTTGTTGCATGTACTCATCACAGCCCTGCAAAAACACAAATTACTGTCTTTATTGTTGATGTATGCGACAGTTTGATGTTTCATCTCATTTTGTCCAGTTTCTTTTTGTGAGTGGATGTCACAGGATGATTTCATTTCAAAAGTCAACTCCGATCTTCAATTCATGATGGATGTTCTATACTTATAGAATCGTTAGGGATGTCATACGGAAAATTGCGAAATTTCAACTGTTGTGACAGTTTGAAGTAATTGATTACTTGTTTCCTGAAGATTGACAATATTTGTATAAACCCTTGAAAAAAAGTTTTCAATACTCATCAATATTATCATATTCTTTTCAAAAATTATGTGTAGAGTCAATGTTATATACAAGGTGTTTATTAAACACGCGGCCAAAATTTAAGGAACTACTCCTTGGACTATTCTAAGGATATTCTTGATAGGGCGCTTTGTTTCGAAGATATAGAGCGAAACAATTTCGACAAAAATGATTTATTACCAAAAATTACATGTTATGAGAATCCCTAACCCTTTCAAAAACACCACGGTCATTTCTGACCGCGTTACACAAAGCAAATTGAATGTCTGCATCCGACATAAATTGTACACTTTATATTCGTGACCTTGAGCTAAAGACAGTAAAAAAAGGAAAGACAAAACCTCCACTGAAACAGTTTTCCACTCAACCCCAAAAAATGCTGCTCTATCATCCCATCCAAGTATTCGTATCATAACATATCCTTCCACGAATGGATGGTTCAAGTTTATATACGTAGAAGAAGAAAAACAACGAAAAAAGACAAAATAAAAGTTGAGAATGACCAAGAAGATATTTCTTGTATTTCAATTTGGAATCTTTGATAGATAGCCTGGTGAGTCGACGTGGATTCGCTCACTGACCCAATCAATGAGTATGGTGCCGTTTTGATGTAAAAAACAACGTTTGAAAAATTCAGTTTTCAACTTTGGTAACATTAGTCTGCTTCTGAATCTTACATCAACATCATGAATATCAGAGCGATATGAGATTTCACGATGCAAATAGGAGGGTTTTTGGTAGTTATAATTTTGTGGAACGAACAAGCAGCATGAAAAAGTGTTCTCGTTTCTATTCTTAATCATACGGTGTTAATTAGTTAATTTGAAATTCTTTCGCGTCTACGAATACCATATATAAGTCTTGGTCAAGAGTTCTGAACTTTTTGTACTTTTGTACACAACTTTTGATACATATTAGGGCTATAGACGCAGTCAGCAAAATAAAAAATATCAATACTATCGATTCAAATAGGAGTAGTTTTACATCCGTTGTTAAAAAATGCCTGGCTCCGTATTTCATTTATGTGTTTTCTGAACTTTAAATTACAGTCTCCACAACAAAGTTCGTCGTGTGATCTACAAATGCTTATTAGACCAAATGACATCATATTGGATTTACCAGAAATTATCTGAAAACAACGGTTTGACGCCTTCTGCATTAATGAAATGAAAGGCCGTTTCAACATCTTCTTGATGAAAACTGTAATAATCCTGTGTATTATCAGCATAGCAGTGAGCAGTGCAATGTTCAAAGGATTTCAGAATTATTGGAGTATATGAAGAAAACAGAAGTGGTCCTAATAGGGAGCATGGTGGGACACGAGACTTGAGGTTCATCTTTTGTTTCCGCCCAAGTAAATATGCTACAAGTAACTTAATTATTGCTATTGATAAGCTTAAATCAGTTGATATAATTGGAATTTAGAGTCAAATACGCCGGTGAAATCCAAAAGCACCAGCAGTAAACACCTATCAATTTCAATTTTGAAAAGAGAATGTCGACACCTATCAATTTCACTCTGTCCATTGGTGAAAACTCTTTGAAAATATGCACGGTAGTATATAGTTATAGAACAGTGCTTTAAAAAAATTGTTCTACAGCGCCATCTATTGGCGAGTTACAGAAAAATTGATAGCCTAAAAACCTTCTCTATGAAAAATTACTTACACATGTCAAGTTTCATCACGATCGGTTGATCGATGTAGAAGTTTATCACTTATTAACCAACCAACAAACATCCATTTTTATTTAGTAGATGAACAAAATTTCTATCATCTTTCTTCATTGTGGATGACAGTGTTCCATGCAATTCCAAGCTTTTTTGTAGCTTCACATGTCCTTATTGCACATAAGGAATTTCAAATAATAGTGAGTGTTTATTTTCCAACTAGTGAGTCGGTCGTTTACTTTTCCCTTCGTTTTTCTCAGTGTAATCATGTGCTATTTTTCAAAGCACGCTGCCTCTGGGATGAATCATAAGCTCTCGAAAGCCCTCAACACCAGCACGAAATTGAATTAGAATAAACTCCACGTATACGTCAAGAGACCGAGATACATTTTGATAACAAGATATATCCTTACGTCACTTCTCGCAAGAGAAATGAAATATATTCGCCAGGCTTGTATTATATATTTCCATATTGTAGAACATAAATATATGAATATACGTTGGTATACATTTGTGAAGCGGGCTCTTTATGGACCCAAGGATACACTAAATAGTCTCGGATCTGCAGAGGAGAGTTCAGGGACGGATTCGTCCAAGAGAATTCCAATATCCCAGCACCAGCGTTTTCTTGATTCCGCTAATGGAAAACTTATTTGACTAATTTGACAGGTATAGCTCCAACAATATGGTCATTATCAATTGTCAAAGTTGGGAAGTCCATGTTGGAACAACCAATACTTTGGATGTACAATTACCTGATTTCCGATCATGGGAGGTACGATTTTTCATTACTACTCGTTCAATTCCGTTGTTATGTTTGTGGAAAAGCTTTAAACTGGTTAGATAGTTATCTTGAGCAAAGAAGTCAAAGGACTAAAATTTGTGCTGTAATGTCAAATCAAATTTTAAATGACATAGGTGTACCACAAGGCAGTGTTTTGGGACCACTGCTATTCACTATCTATATAAATGATGTCAACTATGTACCTGTTTCACACCATATTGATTTATTTGCTGATGATACCTTTGTATAAACAAAAAAACAGTGATTTAAAAGAAGCTGTACAAAATATCAAAATATCATTTAAGAACAGTGAATTATATCTAAAAGTGAATATCAATAAATCTGAGGCAGTGATTGTTACATCAAATTAGAATCAAAGGGAGATTGATACTAACGACGTCGATATTAGCATATTCAATAATCAACTCACAAATGTAAAAGAAATTAAGTACCTAGGATTTATTATAGACCATTAATTGTAGTTGAATAAGCATGCTGAATTTACCAGTAGAAAGATATGTAAGAAAATTTATTTGATCTCTAGAATTTCAAAATCTTCATCAACCTTTACTAGACTAACATGTTACAATTGCATAATAAGGCCACATTGTGACTAATGTGCTGGACTGATGTATCTATTTAATCAAAATCAAACGGGACAGTTGCAGAAACTATAAAATCGAGGTATGAGATATACTTTGAGATGTAACCACTATACCCCTATTGAATCTATGTTGAATACTCTACAGTAGCAGCCGGTACTGATTTTTATTTTCAAAATTACGAGTGGGATACAACCAGCCTATTTTAGCAGATATTTAATTAGAAATAGTGACCGTCAATCATATAACACAAGAACATCTCATACATTCTATATATCCCGAAAAAATTATAAGAGTGGAATGAATTCATTATTCTTTAGAGGTCTAGATAGTTTCAATAAGTTACCTGATGAAATAAAACATGTAACATGTATTCAAAAAGTTATTATTAGAATATATCGAATTTTAATATATGACGTACCATAAAATTATATACGTGTATAATAGTTATTTATGTATCAAGGGAATTAGGAGGGCCTTAATTACCGATGGCAAAGTTTGCGTCCCGAGGGCCTCTGGCCCGAGGGACAGCAATTGCCTGAGGTTATTAAGGCTCATTAATTCCCGTGGTACATAGATAATTTTATTTCTGACCGATTTCAATAAAATTTTGTTCATTTTTGAAACGGAAAAATGTACAATTCACTACCTTCCCGGTATATTTGAATCAGGTACCGTTGATTATAGTAGAGTTTTCTTGTTGCTAGGTTGTTGCTATGTTACTTGTTTATAAACAGAACTTTGTTATCAAGCTGTGTTTGCGGTGAAAACGTGTTTTCTACCCCAAATATAATGAAGGATATTTTGAAAAAAGCTGAACAAGCAAGAGAATCATTAATTCCATCGAAAAGTGAAGCCGTATACCAAAAAGAATACAAGATATATCTGGACTGGCTGACACGGAAAAATGTTATGCCAAAAGATGTCACTGAAACTGTATTTCTGACATATTTTCAAGAACTGGTAAGGAATTTTCTATGTTTTTCGGTAGATTTGGTAGTAATTGTGTCTATTCGTTTCAGTCAGAAACGTATAGTCCGAATTCTTTATGGACTAAATGGTCAATGCTAAAATCGATGGTGACTATACATGAGAAACGAGATATCACTAAGTTCAATGAACTACAGGCTTTTTTGAAACGGAAGAGTAAGAGTTATAAGCCGAAAAAGTCTGCTGTTTTATCTCCTAAAGATGTTATCAGATTCCTAAAGGACGCTCCTAATGATATTCATTTATTGCATAAGGTAATTTTTTTCTTATTTTCCTTTTTGTGTGTATTTATTTCCTTTTTTTTGTTATAGGTTGTTTTGATTATGGGTTATTTTGGAGGATGCAGAAATCAGGAACTTTTGAATATGAAGATATCGGATATAGAGGACCGGGATTCCGTTATGGTAGTGAACGTACCGGAAAGTAAAACTGGTGTATCGAAGAAATTTACAGTTGTGGATGAAAAAGAGTTCTTTGCGTCCTAAAGGTATTGAACGATTTTTTTTGAGCTTCCGACAAAATAAATGTACATCTCAGCCAATTGGAAAAAACATGTTTGGGAAAATCCCCAGCAAAATCGCAATGTATTTAGGATTGTCAAACTCATCTTCCTATACGGGACATTGCCTTCGTCGCACTTCTGCTACTGCTCTAGCCAATGCAGGAGCAACTATGACTAACTTAAAAAGACACGGAGGTTGGAAAAGTTCCACGGTGGCGGAGGGGTATTTGGAGGATAGCATCGAATTGAAAAATAAAACAGCGCGTATGTTGTCTACTTTGTCATCAGAAGAGGCAGGTACCTCGACTGTAGTGAACAGAAGCTCCAGCCATACAAAAGAAGAAATTGTTTCCAGTGGCGGAAGTAATTTTCAAGGAACATTTCAAAATTGTACATTTATTATTTGTAATGACGTGAATAAATAAAATATGGTTCAGTTTTCATTCCCGGTCAGAAATAAACATATAAAAATTGAACGAAGCAACTATTACAACAACTATTCAAAGTAACGACCTTCAACAGTAATACAAGCTTCTGCTCTCTTCATCAAAGAATTCCGCACCCGTTGAAAAATGCCCGGAGTGTTTCTCATCGTTTCGCAGCAAGCTATGATGCGTTCCCTCAACATTTCCTCGTTTTCAATGGGGCTGGCAAAACCTTGTGATTTTAGGTGTCCCCATAAGAAAAAAATCGACGGGATTGAGGTCCGTTGACCACGGGGGCCAATTAGGGATATGCTACGTCTAAAAAATTCCTTGCTATCACACTAAAATGAGCAGGAGCTCCATCGTGTATAAACCAAGAGTGATTTCGGAGACCAATGGGAACATCTTCCATGAGTTGGGGAAGCTCGTGTTCAACGAAATGTAGGTAGGCATCTCCATTCAAACGTGAGAGGAGAAAAAAGGGCCCAATTGAATAATCCCCAATTATGCCTACCCATACATTAAAAGAGAATCTGTTTTGGAAATGAGTTTGCGTTATCACATGTGGGTTATCTACCGACCAGTTGTGGTTGTTATGGAAGTTCATGATACCATTTCTTAAAAACTCAGCCTCATCTGTGAAGAGGATTTTCGATAAAATTTGCGGATGTTGTTCGACTTTTCTTTGAAGTCATTGCGCAAATTCGATACGTGGTTGGAAATCACGTAGCGTAAGTGTCTGGACACGCTGAATATGATAAGGATATAATTGCTGTTCCTTTGAAATTCTGTAAACTGTCATGTGATCACATCTGAAGTTTGACTAATTTTTCTTGTACTTGTCTCTGGATGTTCACCAATTTTTTCGAGAACCGCCTCCTCCAATTCTACAGTTCTAGTCCGTGGCCTTCCTACTGCAGAATTTGTTTCAAAGCTTCCAGATTCGGAAAGTCGCCGGAAAATATTCGCAAATATCGCTGCACATGGAGTCACGCGTTGGGGATACCTTTGGAGGTTATTAATTTTTCAGAAGTAAGGGATCCAACCTCTACCTCCGAAATTCAAAACAACCAACTCCGGTCCTGCCCACTCACGTTAAATCTCACCTTTATTTCTCCTCAAAATACGTTCGCTAAAACGTTTCCTTTACGAGAGAACGGCTGAGTTAACATCTACCAATGTTTCTGTGTAAACGACTGCTTACTTTGGTTCTTGAGAAACAAGTACTTTCTGCAGAAGAAGTTTATTGGTACGTGTCTGAGGAGCAAGGATGTGAGAGATGGTGCTCAATTATTTATTGCACAGTTGCTCAGTGGATGCTTTCATGAGAAAACAATTGTTGATTTTTCAACGTTACTGATTTATGATCAAAAATACATTACCGATTATCATATTGCACTAACAGAATGAATAACCCAAGTATGCTCAGAAGCTTTGTTTTTTTTCAAGAACGGAACACAAGCACTACAAAAAACTCCTTTAGGTGCTATGAGAGCGGTGCCTGTGCGATCTGAATCACCTTGGATCTGAATCGCTGGAGATCAAATTCATTCGAGACAAGTGTACGGAAAAAGAGAGATCATTGCTAACACCGCACCACAGTAATAAATAAAAAGAGGGTTGGAGACAATATGGATTTTTTTTGACAGACTTCCACACACTATACTTCTTCTAGTTTTTCTGATTCATGCTACTATATTAAAAAAAAATCATCTTGTCTTTAAAAAAAATATAAAATTTCACAGAAAACTACGCCTTATTTTCAAACCATTACACAACCATAACATTTTGCTGACCTTGACAGAACTTATATAGAAAAGGTAAAAATCTAAATTAGATACTATATTTTTTAGATTTTTGCCAAGTAATAAAAAACAGTGTATGGCAAAGTGCTGTTCAGATGTGAGTTCAGAAATCTTCGGGCTGGATGGCAACGCCAAAGATCATTTGTGTTCAACAAATGTCGATCAAGATATTTTTCCAACGTAATATAATGAAGTAGTCATCAGTTAACAGTATAACGTGAATACTTTTTCTCCGGACTCGCAGAGTTTAGATATCCTTGGCATAAAGAAAAAGACTATGTATGAGTTCTTTGATCCTTCTAGAGGAGGACTTATGAATACATTTGTGATATTGAACGAAACACATTTGGAGTCAGTTGGAAGTCGAATATTGGAAATGTTTCCAATAAGTTCCTATGAGTTTTGGATTCAGAAGAAAGATGAGTAAGTTATTTGGTTTTTGATAGTGTTCACCAGGAGTTTGGAAAACTTGTGCGATTGTGCTGTTGGGAACGATATTACTGGTATGATAGGCTGGTGTTGTTTATTAAGCTTGATAAATGTGTTATCATGAAGTTTATCCATTTGACTTGATGTATCTGTTTCCAGGTTTGATGAAGGAAGTTGTTTGTTGGCCGGATCAGGTGTTCAGCATTTGGTAATAATTGGACCACTTCGAGAATCTGAATGTAGTTATTCAACTCTGACTAGTTGGGAGTATCAATAAGCCTTTCCGTTTTGTAGTGAAGGTTGAATAGACTCACCAACACGAACTTGGAGTTATTTGGTTGAAGCTTCAAAGATTTCCAGCTTCTTGCTCATCATAGTAGTTTATAAGCGACATTCTATAAACATTTAGATCCAACTGCTCTTTTCAAAATTACAGTTGTCCTCAGCAAGGGAGCGACTATAAATGATTGTGCCATAAAGGGTTATCGCTACATGAGAGCCGAACACTCCTGAAAAAATATATCGAAAACGGCCACGAACAATACGGACTCGAATTGAAAATGGAATGAAAACCATCTCTCTTATCTCTGGTGTAGCAGTGGTAGCAACTTGGCGGAGACAAAACGAACAGCGATTTCCCTAAAACTCAATTAACGAGTCATCTTACTAAATGAAAAGTGATTGAACGTGTCACTGCAATCAAGGAAACAATCCGTGTGCTATTAAAAGTAACGATTGAGATGGAAATTACTCCGGCTGGTTTGCGGAGATAAACAGCAGAGTGGGCCTCGTCAGAGGTTGGGATATGCCTGACCCCTCCAAGCCGTTGTGTTCACAATTAATCAGAAGAGAATCGGAGAATCGACAGAATGGGTTTGACTATTTCGCGAAAATTGTGGCTAGGAAGTCTGGATTGGCCGTTCTGGAGTTTTATTTGGCATTTTGTAATGTGTGACAACTGATACTCCTGATATTGATCCTCATATTGGGTCAACAACCAGAATACTTATATTCTGTAGTTAGTCAAAACAGATGATACTTTGAGTAAGTACAGGTTGATGGAATTTGGAGTTCCTCAAAGCACAATACTTGGTCCAATTCTATTCACAGTATACCTCAATAACATATAATGAACTATGCTGACGATAAAAAACTTTATACGGTGTTGGAAACTGGAATTCTCTCATCACAATAGCACAAGATTACTTTCAAACAATTAGTACCAGGCCTAACTTCAAACTGTTGACCATAAATATACAACTTTCTCGGTGGAAAGGAAAAATTTGCACAGTCTCCAATTACTCAAAATCAGATGTGAAAACGCCATGTTAGAAATTTCACGATCTTGAGAAATGAGAGCTTCTCCTGAGCCATTTTCTGTCAAGCCTTTGGTCACCAGGCAATTGCTCCATAAGTGATCATTGGTCTAACAATCATCACATAAATCCAATTGATTTGTTTGGGACCTAAACTCCAGATTTAACCATCGAATCAAATCAAATCCAATATGCTTTATTGACCAAAGTATAAAGTCGTTGACAAAGCTATTCATGTATAATAACTATACATTATACATATACATTGGTTTGATGTATGTGTCATACTGAAATATGGTTACGATTTTTAGTGCACAGCTAAAACAATTACAGATAAATAAATGAATATGCATATATAAACGCACATAAATACCACACACATACATATTTATATACATCTTAAATGAACGAATAGTCAGACATTAACAGGTAAATAAGGAAGTCAATAGATAAAATATATAAATAAATAAGATGAACAGACACTGTTTTCAAAATTGCAGGAGCTATTAAAATCAACATAAGCAGTGCTTGAACAGGAAATAATTTTATTTCAGAATTCCATCCATATCTTTATCAAAGTACACTTGAACACTATAAAGCACCTGGTCAATGAGAACTTACTTCACAGATTTCCTGAACTGATAGATCAATGCGTTTTTAATCAAATTTGATGAGGGAATAGGCAGTCTTAATTTGTCGCTTTGGCGAGTGAAACCAATAACAACATCGAAACACAGTTTCGAGTATGAATAAGAAAGAAAGTGGTAGTAATTTTTGCTCCTTGAACAAGGGCTCAACTTTGCACAGATATCGGATGGCACGCTTTTGTGTGTCTATGTCCATTGGGACAGTCTGGATTTGTGAAACGCTTTTTCCACCTGAGCGTTCCAGATGAGTTTTCCATAAGAAGCCTACTCTTCAAATTCGAATTTCTGAAAAAAAATCTAGAATTTACTCACAATAACTGTTGAATTTCGAAAACTTTGAAAACGCTGTTTCTTCAAGGAAAGATTGAGAGCTATTCGACATGAAATTAGTTGAGATTTTGATTTACAAAAGTTTGCATGGATTTTGTTCACAATTATCGCAATATACTATGGAAAACAACAGTGATGGTGAGTTTCAAAATGTGTGTTACGAAATTTACAATGCAGCAGCTGCTGCTCCACCACAATTATTGCCTGAAAAATCAAAGTCCAGGCATGAAAAGTTTATGATTTCTTCTTGAAACAGATGGATATGAAGAAATGCAAAACTAATACAAATATTGCAATTTTGGCTTCTTTGGCGCAAAAATATAAAACTATCTAATCATCTACCTTGTGGAGCATGTACTCTATATTGAGAAGTAACATTTGAGTGAAAAAAAATCTAAACAGAGGGACTTCCCCAAAGATTATCGCACTTTTCGAATCTAGAGAATGTTGGTTATAGAGTGGAGAGGTCAAAAGTCTTCAACAGCGAGCAGATCAACATATTTGTTAGAGAAGCAAATAATGAAACATATCTTATGCTGAAGGTCATTATAACAATATATCACGACTGTAGGATACACAAGTATCAAGTAAATTTGCTTTATTTTCAGCCGGGGCGTGTACACGAGGAGAACTGAGAAAAATGTTAATTGATCCAATCAACGACTAGAAAGACATGTTGCTTGCCTCACAACCTTACGGTTGTGGTCTAGCAGGTCTTCCGTGAATCTGGACGATGGTTTGTTTATGAACTTTCTCGCCTGCCTCTTTTCTGGGAGGCAGGCATCCATGAGTTTATCGATGTCTTTATACATGAAAATCTGTTGTTGAATGAACAATAATTATCTCCAATGCCATCACATACTCCACGTAGAATCGTAGAATTTTTAAATTGAACTAATCCTCAAAATTACATTCACACATAGCTTACACATATTGTCAAAAACTACACCTTACAATTTGATTTCCACAAACTTTTTCAAAGCTATGGATCTTCATCAAATAACGGCTGGATCAATCAGGAAGCTTACACATGTAGCATTGAAGGAAACATCAGCAATTTGAAGAAACACGGTGGCTGGAAGTCTACCTATGTGGCTGAAGGATGTATAGACACTCACAAAGAAAATTGAAATTGCCGAAACTATCCGAGAAATAATCAGATGGAAACGGTCAATGTGAAAACAAAACTCCACCTTCTATTTCTGACTCCAACAAAGAGTAGGACTCGCCTATGGCTAGTCCTAGAATTTCGTCTACTCGTAAAAAATTGTATTTTCCGGACTTATCACGTAAAGTACTATTTCAATGTCTAAGCGTTAGAAATAACTTTCTATTCTTCTGTGTGAAATCCTAACATCGGCAATGAAACGTCACTTCTATGATCGATGAATTTCACTAAAATCGACGTATAATAGCAATCAGAGAAGAATAAAATTTCGTCATTTCCTAAAAATTATAACTGAAAAAATAGGAAAGAATTCAAAGCGGATTTCTGATCAGTTTCAGATTCCCATTAAAGTTCCTTTTATACTTCACGATCGCCATATCTCCAGAAAAAACCACCTCGTAAATTGCTCCGCATCCAGCCTATGCGTTAAATATAGTCGTTTGTAAATACCATCAAAACCACTTATAAATGTGTCATCTTCCGATAAACATTTGGGCCGGCTAAAAGAAAACACCAGTAAATTTTCTGTGGAAAAACAACTACCATCCGGATTCTTCAATGTGGCGTGGAATATCAAACGCATCCGTAATAAAGATATAGTTAACACGTGCGCTCTGCCACTATTTATGATGTTTGATATTCTTTTAATTTTTTACGGCGGTGATAGAAAACACAGACTAATTTATTAAATGGTTTCAACGCCGCAGCACTGCAATGGCTTTGATGAATGACTTTTGCAGTGAGGCTTACCGTTTCAAAGGAATAATTGGGTATGTAATTATTGAATGAGGAATGGTACTCCAAGAAATTTGTGACATAATTTCGTTCAAACAGATCAAGACAAAGTCAAGCCGGACTGACTGAGTTTCACATGACAGAGGAAATGTTTAACATGTCGTGTCCCACAAGACACACATCTGGGACCGCTTTCATTTTCTATTTTTAGCAATGACATAAAACAAAATATTGAATATCGATATTACTTTTGTTTGAAGGTGATTGACAATGTTTCGTGATGAATTTCACTAGTTCGGGTGATGAGTCATAACCCGAAGACGATTGTAGATACCAACAATCGAAACGTCGTGAATTAACGTGACTTGGAATCTCTACACTTTTTTATTTTTTTTATTATTTTCTTTTTTCATTCCTTTAATTTTTATTTATTCAATTATTATATTTTTACTTGTAGGTTATTTCACTATCATTTCATTTCAGGTTTATTGTTGCCTAATATAATTGTTATTTTCAACTATTCTTTTTAATTATTCTGTTTTACTTGTTTCAGGGATTTCAAATCATTTTATATAGTAGACAATGGAAGTCCGAACTAGTGAAATTCATCGATCTTACTGTTCGCAAATCCCAAAATCTTCAGGAATAGATGTGATAATAATAATAATCGACTTTATTTAGTATTTAATATTACATAATAGGCGAAGTTTAGCTATTAGCTACTCTTACATTTAACCTAACATGCATTATAAGGATGTGTAAGTTTTCGTTAGTTCGAAGATTGAAAAGATGGAGCTCTAACCTCTTTGTCAATTTATTGAATAGAGAAACAAGTATTTTAGATTTCAGTACTAAATAGGTGATATTGCAATAGTTATATTCCCAGAGAACGGACATTGATACCCAACCAAGGTTGACACGAGCTTGGGAAATGTGTTCAAATTTACGTAATCCCAAAATGAAGCAAACACAAGAATTTTGTACACGATGTATTTTGTATTGATTAGCGAAATCCAAGAAGGGTCTCCATAGTTGATTTTCGAAAGTATAAGCGATTGTGAAAGTAGCTTTTTTGTGCTAAAGGATAGGCTCTGTCTATATGGATAAAGAACTTTGATAGTGAAATATTTTTGATCATAAGCTGTTTCACATGTGCGTTGAATTTTAAATGTTGATCGAAAGTGATTCCCAAATTTTTGCAGAGTCAACCCATTTGAGTATTTGCTCACCTATCTTGAGTTCCATATGATCTTTAGCATATTGTCTTTGGTTTATGTTGCCGAAGAACATGATATGGCATTTGCTAGGATTCAGCTTTAAACTGTGTTTGCTAGACAGAGTTTTTATGAGTTCAAGGTCATCATTTATTTGATTTTGGGATACTAAGATGTTATTATGTTCGATACTAAGATATAACTGGGTGTCACCTGCAAATGCTTGTATAACAAAAATAGGATAGGATCAAGAATTGAACCTTGAGGTACTCCTGATCTGAAATTTTCAATGGACGGACTTCTATCATAAACAGGTACCTTTTGATATATGTTGTTCAAATAATAACTGAAAAATTTTATGACACCAGCTGAACAACCACAGTATTTGAGCTTGGAAAGAAGGAGTTTGTGGCTAATTGTATCAAACGCCTTAGAAAAATCTAATAATACTAGGGCGGTGGTTTTTTTCCATCAATATTGGCTACACTACTATCGAAGACTGCATTAATGTGTGAACAAGCAATTAAATCGATATACAGTAAGCTCATGTAAAGAGTTTTGAAAGCACGACCTAAACCTAGACCTAGAACCCCTTGTATGATTCACATAAAGCAAGGCTGGAAATCACTCAAAATAATTTCATACGATGTATTTTAGAGTAACGACCATATTATAGATAGCAATTATTTGTTCTGACGACAGTATATTATTTAGTTTTTGCCACAACGTATAATGATTATCGATCTAGTCTTCACTTTAAAAATTTCAAATGTTTTCGATTCTCCTTCTCTCTTCATCTCTGATAACTTTTCATGCATCTACTCACATTACTGGTAGTAAAAAAATATTTGCTTCTGTACATCGATAATGAATAGAATTACTGAAACTTTTGATAAATATTGTAGTCACGTAGACATTGAAATCGTTCAGAAGGTACATTTCTATGAAATGATCGTGATGATTAATTTTTAATAACTCACTGAATTTGATGTCAACCAAATTCATAGTATAATGATTTATTGTAACATCCTACTTTCTTATGAGAAATATTGTTGTATTGTCAATTAAATTTAGCTATTATTATTAGTCATCACCTCACCATTACGGATCAACGGAAAAACCATATGAATAAGCGGAACACAAAAACAACACAGACTCCAACACACAACAAAACACACATACAGCACACTTACCCTGAAGAGGCATTGGCCTATAGCAGGGCCCCACACAAACATATCCAACAAATGAAATGTAATTATCAGCTATAATATCCCAAGGACATTGATAACTAACGAAATAATTTTATCACAGTTTTCGAAAGCACGTTATTTGGTAACATCCCGACGCCGAAGGCGGAGGGATGTTACCTAAAATAACGTGCTTGAGGAAGTTGTGATAAAATTATGAGTTATTTATCAATGTTCGAGGGAATGTGTTGGTTGCTTAGCAATGTCATGACATAAGTGATAACTACCCGTGAAAACTATCCATGGGTAGTTATCAGTGTAATGATGGTTTCATTGGTTATTTCGACGTATGTGACTAGAAATAGACAAATTTGATAGGATAATTTTTTTGGCAAAAAATTTTCAAAGAAATGTAAAAAAACGATATTCATTCATTCACCTCACCATTGTTTTCAGATTGAGTAGTATTTCCTTTCGTTAAAAATGGAATCTCTGTAGTTTATGAAAGATACTGTTCTGGGTTTTGACCTGTTTGTACCCCGATTTGTATAAATAAATCAATATAAAATAAATGTACATCATTTCTGAAAAATGAGAAATGAAAATGTCTATGGTTTCACCACTTTCATTTGTAACTGTCGTTACTGAAGTTTCGTCCATGTGGATATTTTCAAACTATGGTCAAAACTTAAGTTTCATTTCTCATTTTTCATCAATCAATGTTTACCCCTTCCTTCATAGAAACGTTATTATGTATGATGTTCTGATACGAAAAAAGATAATAACAAAGCAAGAGAAAAGTAATTGCAGAATGTTAGTCAAATTTTATTGGAGAAAACGTGGAAGAATTTAAAAAAAAAGCGGAATCTGAATTTTCAATTACTACGAAATATTTTTTCAATTCATTCATTAAATATTGATAAAAAGAATCAACACTTTTGTGTTCTGTTTTGTTCTGTTCATTATCTGAAAGAAAAAGTAAGTAGAGAGGTCTGCTCTTTCATCCAGTTTTATTTAGTGAAAGCATTTGTGACATCTACACATTTTCCAGAGATTTTTGTTGATGATTTTCCTTTAGTGATTTATGTATTCAAAGTAGAGCAGAAATTTTTGAGAATATTTTTGGTTTTGGACTGTTATCAAATGTGCAATTTTATATTTCTAAATATACGCTACAAGGTTTCAAAAAACTATTGTAACAACTTCAGTATAAGACTATTCTGCTGTGATGAATAGATTCAACTCAAAATTTCTAAATAACACTTGAAAAAAAATGTGATTCCATAGAACTGCAGCTTCAATGTTCAGACCTCTGTCGTTCCTGAGTCTTCACAACTCTAATAATTTTTGGACTCTCATGGAGTAGGAGAGCCATTTTAGTTAAACTATACTTTTAGGGCAACATTCTACGAAATTAGGTTTCAAGCGGACTTGAAATAATAACAATGATCTGGGAAAAAGTGTGATGATTTTGTATTCTTCCTTAGAGATATGAAAAAAAAACAGGAATAAATCATTCTAACGCATAACTGTAATACCATCTGGATCATATGGAGCATTCTTCAGTGGAACGTGTTTCAACTGCGAATGCCACTATAATTCACAAAACAATATAATAAATTATTCCTGAAAGTATCATAATCACATAACCATTCATTACTAGTGCGTTTAACAGCACACCATTAGAGTTAGACTGTCAGGTGAGTATCAGCGATAAATAATGTCTATCGACAAAACCTTGAATACAGTAATTTTGTTCTATCATCTAGGAGAAATAGTCTAGGTACTGTGTTGTTTGAAGTGTGGAAGAAATGTAAATTATTTAAAATGACAAATGACGTTATACCTCTCAAAATTGCTGCAGATGACTCCTCACTAGTATTGTTCTCCCTGAAGCTGTGCATTATCAACAAATGACCACTTCCCACACCGTGTGGAAAGTGATCATTGGGTCAGAGAATCATATGTCTCAAGCAAGCGCAGAGCTAAGAATGACAGCCTTCTGCGGTTGTCCGGCTAAGATTTCTGCCTCAGTGCGGCAAGCCGGCATGATCTTGAGATCCTAGATTCGAGAGAGCATAATAATTAATAATATTGAGTGGTGATACTGAAAATGTTACAACTGTTTCGATATTAGCCAATATTTTCCCACATGGATTCCATTACACTGTCTTAAGTAGAAAACAGCGTGGATTATGAAAGATTATAAATGATACACATACACAAGACGTGCGGCAAAGCAGTTATGAGGCGAAATGAATGCGTCACCTAAATCAACCGTCATATCAAAGCAAGAAAAGCGATGAATGAAGGCGGACACTTTGATATGTTGCTTTGAACAACACTTTCCCGCTAATGAAATTGCAGTCCAAGCGGTTAAATATTTGGAATCTACAAAGGAAACATTTAGAGTCAACAAGAGTACCCGGATGTTTATTAGGATTGTTCAGTGGCGTACATAAATCACAGGGAATAACAGTAGGTATAGAAATGTGAATCGATCATTTTCATAACATGCGAATCGATCATTATAGCCAGTATTTCACTAGTTCGGACTTCCACTATATACTATATAAAATGATTTGAAATCCCTGAAACAACTAAAAAAGACGAATAAAAAATGAGATAGCATGAAGCAGGTTCTGATGTTGTACTTGGAACCAATTCTTCTTATCCTCTGACGTGAGGAAATGCAAGCACTGGTTGTGATAGCTTCTCTTCTTTGCAAGGCTCCTGCAGTGTTTCAGCCAGAGTCTGTTCCACCATGGCTCTGGAGTAACCATTCCGTTGAAGATAATTTTTGATGATGTCTAGTTCCCTCTCGAGACCCCAAAAGCACGGTTTAATGGAGTCTTGATGATTCCTTTTTCAGTCGATTGATGGTGGTTGGATTCATGGTTCAGAATTCTTGCGTCGTTTCATAACCATAGATGAAACATCAGTCCTCCACTTCACGTGGGATGATTCTCACTGACCATTTCAAAATAAATTTTGTGAAAAACCAATATCCCTCTACAGAGTGACCCACCAAAGATATTTCAACTATTTCTGGATCAAAACTTGCCACCCACCCATTTTCGCAATGAGTTCTTCTGTCAGTTGTGACTTGCTGCCTGAGATGCGTGTTATAAGACGGTGAAGTCTCTTCCTACATTCGACAAGCTGTACTTTTTCAATGTATTCCGTCGTATCGAAATGTTTTGACAAAGACATGTTCGGTTTTAAATCGGCCCATCCCTAGGACACGGCATTGTCCTGGCTTCGGTCTTGAAGCACCGCGACGAGCAGGATGTCGCGAAGCATTGACAAACGCGCCGTCGTTTATCATCACAAAATGGCATCAAAGAGGGCGACGTTTCAACTTGTCCTAAAAATGTTATCGAAAAAGATGAGGCGCAGGAAATGCCTGACAAATGCTTGCTTAATTATTTTTCATGCAGACACATTGATGTCGAGACCGGTCCCCAGTAATTAACGATAGATCCAAGGTGAGGTTTTCTGTGACAAAAGCTAGTTGATAAAGTTAACATAGGAAAGATATCGAAATCATCTAGGAAAAAAGACATTTTGAATAGGAGTTGAACAAAACTTTCTACTTCGAAAATAATGAAGCTTATAAGCTGAATAGTATGAGATGAAACTGAGAGTTCTTTAGGGACTGATTCTGGTTCCGCTTTTTCTGTTATTATTCATAAACGATCTACCTGACCATATCAGTTCAGTTTTTGTAGTTCTCTAAGCAGATGATACAAACTGACTTACAAATCTTACTCACAAATAAAACAAGATAATTTAAAAATTGCTGTGAAAGAAATTTCTTTATAGTGAATACAGAGAAAACCTGACGATGCCCAATAGTTGAGTAGAACTGGCCGATACTTGTTGAATATCCATACTTAAAAACTAATCATAACAGTTTACTGCATGATTTTCATTATAAAGGGTTTTACAAGACCCGCGAAACACGTGTCGCGTTTTTGCAGTTGCTCAATAGGCTGTAACAGCTGTCTACCGGTGGCTCTTGAATTGAAATCAACGTGGGAATTATCAGATCTATTGGTTTTCATGGAATTTCAGTATCTTAATATCAACATAGTTCACATAAAGAATTTGAAGCTTTACAACTTATATTTATAATGTGCGAGCGCTTTCGATAGCTGACTCAAACTGGACGCTTTATCTTCTTGTTTGTTCTTTTATGCGGGAATGTGTACATTCCTAGAAACAGTGATCCTAGAGAAAATCCGACACAAAGGATATTACCTGATGTAACCTTAATACAGACAAATTTACCTGCATTACCTGCACTGAGGCGTTCTAACCGCATAAAAAAACCAACAAGAAGATAAAACGTTCAGTTTAAGTAGAGCCAAGAAGATGACAGACAGCTATAGTAAGCGCTCGCATATAATAAATAGAAGTTAAAAAGGTTCAAATCCTCAAAAACAACAATGTGTAGAGATATTCACAACATCACAGAAAAGTTCACTGAAAGAAGTACGGCGAGGACACCCTGTACATGTATTGAAACCCACAGACTTGACAGGAAACAAGTACGAAAGAGTGAGAAATTTAAATTTCAAGATTTGTGCACCAAATTTCATTAAATTTGCAAAACAGATAACCAATATAGGTTATAAATGAATTTCAAATAAAATTAAATTGATATCTGTTATGAAAAATTGGAAAATACATAATGAACTAATTGTAATTATTTAGGAATGATGAAAAATTCGAAAATTATTGTTGTGAACCATTCCTTTAGATAGGGACATCAAGTGATGCTTTGGAAGAATATTGATATTTAGACATAAGTGAGGTTAACTATTTTTCTACAAAATTGTTAAGTAAAAATGATTTTAAATTGAGGAACGGTTATGAAAATCGTAGAACAGATAGTTTTTCTGATATTGAAGTTGAAAATTTGTAGTTATGAAAATGGAGGTAACTAAGGGAAGTGAGACCTTTTAACATTTTTGTCGACAAGAGGATTCTTCTCAAGGCGACGATGGTGAACGCAACGTGAATTTTCTGTCTCCAGAAATTTAAAGAAAAATTATAAATAGAATATAATAGTATCGTATATGGATAATTAAAAGTTGATATAACAAGAACTAACCTCATAAGCCCATTTCCAGTGAAATTTCCACGATTCAGCTCCGAAGTTTAGAAAACTCTCACCACACACCAACATTGAAGGAAAACCAGGTATTTACCGATTCCACTTCGAATAAAATTAATGCATATATGAAAGAAATTGTCCAACAATGAAAAAACAGGACAATCAAAACAAACTTAGAATTTAGAAATTACGTTTGCAAACACAGTGACCCTGAATAATCAACTGATATTTTACAGACAAAGAGTGCTTTTCGATATTCACACTAAATAAGTTCGGTGTAGGTTTAGAACATTTTTAAGATTAAGTAATAATAATATGTCTACCAACTAATAGTTATGTCATGCTGTATGTGATCTGAAAGGGTTGAATGAAGAGTATTATTATTATTGTTGCTGTTCACTGAAATATCACTAAAATTCAGTGAATATTTTCGAAACAAAAATCGAGTAAAAGTTGCAACGAAGCGCTTTTCTCCTCTTCCACTCGGCATGGCATCACCAATAAATTAATAAGAGAAGATACCCGATGAGAGTTCAAATATTCCGAAGTGTTGTTGAGATCGACGGTCAAAAGGGCCGCTAGATCTGTGGCGCTTCTAATCAGGCGGATCTCGACACTCGGTCAAAATCACGGCCTTATCTTATTTATGGTACGATGAGTTGATCTAACATTTATAGGCTCCTATCTGCTTGCCGGCGATTTGAAATGTTAAGTAGATATTTATAGTTATCGCCGTTTTTTGGGACTACAGGAGCGTATGATCAAAGAAAGAATGGAGACACATCCGTTGTAACGATAATAATGACAAAAATACGTGGGAGTGCTCGAAAAACTGTAAATTTGAAATGTATCCATTCAACACGCATTATTTTATTAGTTCAGTGGTTTTCATATTCGAATACGGCAACACACAGTTCCTTTGAAGTCTTCCTTTTTAAGCATGGCGTTCCGCAAGGGTCTGTTCTGAGCCCGCTCTAATTTGGCATTTATGTGAATGACTTGTGCAACTATATGATGCCATCCCAATCGGATCTCTTTGCGGACGACACCACTTTCATTCTGTCGGATACAGCTAATGATATGTAACAGTCTCATCCCGACGAGGTATCTAATAGTGCTAATCAGTGGTTTCTAATAAGCTGGAACTGGATTGTCAGAAAACACAATAGATTCAGATCTGGTTATAATCAAATTAGCTCTAATTGTGAAACTGATAAAATTAAATTACTGGGCATTACATTAGATAATAGGCTCAACTGGTCTGCACATATTTCTTAGCTGAAGGGGAAATTCTCGGGTTCTCTATTTGTTCTTCGCCAATTGAAGTACATCACTAGTGCAAATATATTGAAAACCTCATATTTTTCACTGTTTCACTCTCATATTAGTTATGGTGTACAACTTTGGGGAAATTCATGTCATTCCATTCAAATATTTAGGATCCGAAAGAAGGCATTAAGTGCTGGCTAATATTGAATACAGGGAAAACTGTCAAGAATATTTCAAAAAACTCAGGATTATGCCATTGCCAACTTTATTTCTCTATTACGTTTTGATTGAAAACCATTAGAAGAAACCATCCTTGGCGAAACAATGTCATATCCACGAACATAACACACGAAACGCTCACCACATTGAAATAAATCGATTTCGTCTTCACTTATCGCAAAAAAATTCCATAGATTACTTTCTGTACGATATTTTGCCCTAAGATTTCAAAGAACTCAGTCTGAACATTTACAAGTGAAAATTGAAAAATTATTTACTGAGGCATTGATTCTATTCTGTCGATGACTTCAGGAGACATTTTTGTGGTAACACACAAGGCACTACATCTTTATGATTTTCGAAGTTTTTACATATGTGTCTGTTGTTATTTGTGTCTGAATTTTCACTTGTAAATTTTAAATTTGAAGCCAAACATGATTTACTACAACCATATTGCATTATATAACGTAGTCAAATGAATATTATTATTATTATGCAGGTGTTATTATTATTATTATCCACACCCCGTCACATACCTTCAGTAATTAGGGTATGGAATTATTTTTATGGTACCATAATTTCACCTAGTATGATCTCAAATCTAGTTTTTCATACAGTCACATGCAACAGGATGAAATACAAATATTGCAAAACTCAAAAAAATTTGCAGCTATAAGATATGAGTAAATGTATTCCATCTCCATTGAAACCTAGTCCCACCATGTAGATACGAATAAAGTTGCTAGTGGGTGCAGAAAAAGCTACAGCAAACAAAGAAGAACGAATCTCCTTCAGCGACTGAAGTAGAAGATTGACTTTATTCCTCACTGTCTTGTGATTTGTATTTGTAGATGTGGTTCTGCCTAGCACCACTGGTGAGACCGTGGAAGGACCAAACAGCGCTTTCTGGTATTTGATAACGAAATATTTGTTTTTGGACTCTGGTTTATTCTGGTTGCTTTGCTTTGGAAGCTGCATTTCAAAACAGAGTACAAATATCTTTTGGCAATCGTTGTCGAAGCTTTGCTTTGCCTTGTGGAGATTCATTCATCGAGATTCGATGGAACTAGATCCGTTTGAAGAAGTTTCCTGCATTTTATGTTCAACTGAAACATTTTCTATGTGATAAATCTGCATTTTTAGAAACTCACACAGATAGAAGCAGTCTCTGGGGACCATTCTTGCGTAGAAAAAAAGTAGGAAAAAATCCCTACTTCTTCAAAGTACTATCGCTTTGAAAGTGAATGTTTTTTATAGTCTTTGTCAGCTTTGACCATGCCCAGTTGTGAAATCCAATTCCAACCTGTGAACCGAACCCAATTTCAATAATCGAATGTCCACTTTTGACGCTATACTCAAAACATGGTATCGCAACATTGATTTTGCCAATTTCCTGGTGCTCAATGAAATTCCATTCGAATATTTTCCACAGTTACAATTGAACCTACGACTCTTGAACCTACGACTCTTGTTCCAAAGAGCAAACAACTGCAGAAACCACCCTCTTGAAACCATTGCTACTGATGATGATGATGTAATGCACACAGTGATGAAAATCATGTATTTCCAAAGTAATAAATCTTAGGATTACTAACAAGACAATACCTTGCAGAGAAGTTAATCTGTCAATAGTGACAATCATTCAATGATTTGTTTGCTTTCCACCAGTGCCTTTATAGCTTTCTTCGAAAGCAATAGAAACAAACACGAAGACAGGAGAACTTTCCTCATAGATTTGACGGTTTCGTGGTCGTATGTATTGTATCTAGATTACGATTGAAGAAAAGTAAGACCGTTGCTGACAATGAGAAAAGTAACCATATTTATAATTCCTATCTCAACAAAACAAATCAGAGTGAAAGTGAGTTTTTGAGCATGCTCATGAGTTCGGAACTGTTGAAGAAGTCACACTTGCTTGCAGAATCATCATAATGGTCGCCGTTATCATTATTATTATTGAATCTAAAATAGTAATAGGACTCTTGGTCTAATGCGGTTGAAAGCTCATGGTCACATAGTGATCAGTTGGTCGGTCCATGAACTTGTCCCGAAGCATCATTAGTATCGCCAATTTCAACCAGCCTTTTGACATATATGAGTGATGTGATAAGCAACTCATGGCAATAATAATCAATGAATGAATGAACGAAGAAGTGTTTCCAGATGAACTGAAACATGCAAAAGTTATACCAGTTTTTGAAAAAGAGGAAGATATCCCAAATAATTTTAGACCAACTTCAAATCTGCCAGTGATATCAAAGATTTTTGAAGTGGTAATCGAAAAGACATCTGTCAACTTCTTTTCTTTATAACATCTCAGTTTTTTCAACAGCTCTCACCATATATATCAGAAAGGAAAATCTATAATGATGGATTGATAGAGAATTTTCAAAAAGCATGGATGCCAGTGGTAACCAAGACGACTCCCAGATATCAGAAAGTAAAATCTACCATTTCGCATTGATAGAGATTGTCTGAAAATTCAATAAACAATAGGACTCCCAGATATTGAGATGGATTTTGTCAAATTTTGATACTGTCAATCATGATAAACTGCTAGATCAAACAGTTTGTTCTTCCTCTTGAAGATGATCACTTGGTGGTGTCGAGGTGGTAGTGTTGAGAAAAACTCCAATAATATCCATATTACTTTTACATCTATGCATAGGTGTTCTATGAAGGGGACACTCCAAAGACCTGATTTGTAATAGGTCGAGACCACTTGGATACTTCCTTTCTTTCACCATCAAGCATGACAAGTCTAACAAGAAACCAAGTGATTGGGGGATCATTAGAATAAAATAGAATATATATTTATTTATACTCAACAACAAGCAGAATGGTTACCACTTACATGAATACATATAGTATTCATTGAGTACCATTGATACAGTTAAAATCGATATAAAATATTACAATATAGAACAGTAAATAATAAAATGGCCATAAAAAGATTCAGACACATTTGAGCATTCGGAGGAGTTGTCCCTCTGTAATACTGAATATATCCAGTTCACAGTTCCTCGCCATTTTGTTAACTGTTTCGAGAGTTGAAGAGGAGACAAATTGTTTGAGATATGAAATAGATTGTCTTTTCTTCTCAGTCTTACGTCAAGTACAATAAAATCAATAATACAGAGAATTTCAGGTACTTTCAGTTTTCTATAAATAGTAGGTGATTTCTTTCGTGTGGAACTCATAATCTCAAATAACACGAAATGGAGAGGTCCCAAAATCGAGCCCTGCGGAACTCCCGAAGTAGCGGTGAATTTGAAGCAAGATACGTTGTTAAACTGTACGAACTGTATTCTATTGGATAGATGGCAGTGGAAGAAATCAAGTGTGTTTGTGAAACTGAATGCTTTTAATTTCAGGATCAAAACCTCGTGGTTAAATCTGTCGAATGCCTTGGCCAGGTCAGTGTATATAACGTTTATTTGATTGTCATTTTTATTCCATCCATAACAAAGTTACTAAATGTGCATGAATTGGTAATGGTAGATTTACTACGAATAAAGCCGTGCTGTTGGTCGATTATTACTGAATCCACGTGATTGTATACTCGATTGTATATTACCCGTTCAAATATCTTCGACAAAGCTGGTAAGACTGTTATAGGTCTGTAGTTTCTGTTTATTACATTGTTATTATTGCCGCTTTTGTGTATGGGGGTAACGCTGCCAATTTTGGGAAAGCTTGGAAAACGATTTTCTTCCAGAGAAAGATTGGATATCAATGTCAGTGGTTGCTTTAACAAGTCACAGTAAGCCTTGAAAAAGAAGGCTGGAATACCATCGATTCCAATGGCTGCTTTGGGTTTCAGTGTCTTAATAACATTTTCAACCTCTTGTTCCTTGATATCATCAATTTCAATGATGTCTAGGTCATACTCAGAAACTAGTGTGGGGTTTACCGGCACACCGCTATTCGTTAAAGTTGATTTGAAGAAAGTAGCAAAACCGTCTGCAATATCCTTATCATTGAATAATTCATCATTATCATAAGTGAATCTGTTAGCAACAGCACAGCAACAGCAATTGACGTTCCTTGATACAAGCCCAGAAATTTTTGTGATCGTTCTGTAAGTCTCCCTGCTGCCTTCATTTCATTCATGTCCTTTACGCTTTTTTAGTTCGAGTTCAATGCCAATTTCTTCCTCTACAAACTTTGGGTTGTCGTTCTGTTACAAAAACAATGTCCGCCACTGGTTCCCCCCAGGTATCTGATAACTCCACCACCCGTTTCTCACGGCTCCTACCTTTTTGCACCAAGTTGGGTCATTTTCCGATCCAGAAGGTATTTTTAGTAGACGGTAGCGGAATCCTGGTACACCACTTTTAACTTATCTCTCACGTCATTAATGATGATCTTGCTCGGGCCTTGTTAAGAGTGTTTCGATATCGTAAAATTGTTAGAGGCCGGATTTTTCGTTAATGGATCGAGTGGGATGTTTTCAGATGAAATAACGCGTATTTCCAAGAATACCGCATGTCTAGGATAACTTCGAGATTTATGTTTCCTTCGTGTTTTTATTAACCTTGACCACTCCGGTTGGACTTATCAGACCGCAAGAGGTGTCGGGTTATAAAGTAGATGTAGAAAAGGGCTTTTTTTGAATTGAGTAGACTAATCAATGAATTGAAATAATATAGTGAATGAGAGTAATTTCTCAACTGGTGGAAATCAAAGATTTTGCGATCTTTGATTTCCACCAGTGATCTTTCTGACTATTTTCACCTTCCACAGATCGAAAGTAATTTAAATCAAAGTCTTCCCTTCAATCATTTGATAGAATAAAAATAATATCCAATGAAAATGTAACTTACAGGTAAGACGATATATATCCCGTGGAAATTTGTTCTAACATGAAAAATACAATGGAATAAATAAACAAAAATTATATTTCGAATTCGTCATCAGTTGTTACACTCATTACAGGGTGTTTCCTAACTATGATATATCGTTTCGAGGAGTTACTTCAACCGTTGACTTCCTCTCTGTCGAAACAAGGCTGGCCCCTTTCTATTTCTTCAGCGGATTATGCATTCCACATGACAGGATTATTCAAAATATCATAATTTATTCTGAACTATTATTCCGAATTCTTTCTCGTCACTAATTAGATGGGTCGCGTTTCATAACAAAAAGCGGAAACGTTCATTTTCTCATAACAATAATAGGAATCATCACATCAATATGCTCTACTTTTTCAACAATTCCGCAACGATGTTAAGCTGCGTGTCAAAACAAGCTCATATTCAATGCTAATAACTGCGAAGACATATCTCACGATCAGTTCCTATGTGAGTTATTACAGACAAGTGGGTTTCTCATTACGCGGATTCAATAGCGGAAAGCTGAGATGTCTTTGTTGGACTTTTTTGGCTTGTGCGTTCATTTTTTTTGACATGAGAAATGTGAAAAAACTGTGGAACTCCGATTGTTCTGATGAAAACCTTTTGTATGCGGTTTTCTCTAGAAGCATCAGTCAACTATATGAAACAGAAAATTCTACTTTCGAAACAGTAACTTTTATATTAACATTGAATTATACAGAAACACGTTTATCTATTAAGTTTGTATTCCAAACACTCGTACGGAATTGAATCAGATATTATACACAGGATTTCTACACAATATACTGAATGAAAGAGGTAAAGTTTATCTTGGATGGCCTGTCTGCTTGAATTATTGATGTCCACAGAAAATTCAATTCTCCCGCCACGATGTTTTCAGATGCAGAAGCGTGCGCTCTGATTAGTTGGCTAGCTGAGTAACAGTTTGAGGACGCTACGTGACAATTTGATACACTCTGGTTGACTGGGTGATCTGTCTGTCTTGTCTGACGAGCTGAGAAGCAACCTGAGTGTTATCCTCAATGGTGGACATCCGAAATTTCGAAATAAGACCCTTGCTTTATTACTCCTACAGCACCAATCTGTATAACATACCAAGATGAAGAACCCAAATCATCCATGAAATTACAACTTCATGTCTGTAAGGAGTTTCAATTGAATCAGATTCCTTTGGCTGGGATTGAGAAAATAAGCGAATGAATGTCATTACATACTGTAATGGATGACGTTAGTAGATTCAACTCAATCATGTCTGTGAAGAGTTTCGATTTGGACAAGATTCCTTTGTCTGGGATTGAATCAAATGAAGGAATGAATTTCATTGAGGTATATCCCTTTTCCAAGTTTCAAAATCATCACTATAGCAGAGGAAACTGCAATCTTTGATGATAATGATGATTTTACTGTATGCACCATTAATTCAGTTCATTTGAAGGAATGAAAAGTACACTGCAGAGACCGCTTATCCATAGGGGCTGTATGCGAAATGGAATAATAAAATCAATGAATTTTACTTTTGAACGAGTAATTATAGATCACCATTATATTTAGTTGTTGTCTATTGATATCCAGAGATCTAGGGGAGAAACTTTAGCTCTCACTGAAAGACCTAAAGTTTGCGCTTGAATTCTACTACACCTCTCATCTCATTCAACATACTTCCGTTTTGACAATCCCTAATCACGGCGAACACAATATATGTTATGTTTGTACGCTTTCATAATTGAATGATGTATGTCAATACTAACTATTTTTCTTATATTCATACTTATATTTGTGGTTTCATATTATCTTGAGTGTTCCTGATTTTATACATTTACTATTTCATTTATATATGCGAATCCCATCTCCATGATTCGTTCTCATACTTCTGTCTACTCTACAGATACTACTGTATATCTACAGATACTACTGTATCTGTACAGTAGGGAGGGTGAGTGTAGACTTAGGCCACATGTGACCCATTGTACATCCTACCAAGGAGTTGTTCTCCTAGGTCATCGTCCATCCTGTCCTGTCCTCAGCGACATTACAGTCGTTGAGCGGCTTCTTATACCTTTTTGGGGTTCCCTCCGTGTAGGTGCACAAGCGAGGGAGTTTTCTTGCAGGGGCAGCTGTTTCCTTGCCTTTATTCAAGGCGGAGCTTTCGACGCCCGCCGCAGAAAGTGCCCTTGATGTTGAAGGTGGAGTGGAGGAAGAGAAGGGTGCACTTATAGTTGCATCATAGCGTGTAGTTCACCATATAGTGTGTTCTGTGTGTGTTGAAGTATTTAGACAAAGGTTTCAAGGTAACAAGCCCTGTTCCTATGGACCTAACTTACCTATTCCTTCACCTCCGGATACCTTGGACAACATTTCAGACGATTTAGATGCAAAAACACATAGTAGCAGTAGCGACAGTGATGACAGCTACGATCCAGGTACCAATGACCCCGAACTTTCCTCTCAGTCAGACTTGAATGATTTAGTACGAGATCTGGACTTCTCAAAGGACTCAGCAGAAGTTTTAGGGTCTAGACTTAAAAAAAGACATATGTTACCCTCCGGTGTTTCATTTTAATGGTACCGATTTAAAGGAAGGAAATTTGTCCCTTTTTCTGCAACAATGTACCCGGTGTCATGGAACTGTTCAACATAACGTATGAACGAGAGAAATGGAGACTATTCACCGATTCATCAAAAAGAACTTTGAAAGCTGTACTTCTTCACAAGGAGTACCAATATGCTTCTGTGCCTGTTGGACACTCAGTCCATTTGAAAGAATGCTACGAATATCTTGAATTTGTTCTTAATAAGCTCAGCTACTCTGAATACAAGTGGACCATTTGTGGAGACTTGAAAGTTATTCCAATGTTACTAAGTCAACAAAGTGGTTACACTGAGTTTCTATGTTTCCAATGTGAATGGGATAACCGTGACAGGAAACAACACTATGTCAAGCAGGTGTGGCTAATACGAAAGAGTCTTATTCCTGGAGTTAAAAATGTTGGAAAACAAAGTTTAGTGGATCCTATAAAATCTTTCTTACACCACTCCATATCAAATTGAGGCTAATGAAACAGTTTGTGAAAGCATTAGACAAAGAAGGAGATTGTTTCAAGTATCTTGAAAGTTTCCTGGTCTATCCGATGCTAAACTAAAAGTAGGAGTCTTCGTTGGGCCTGAGCAAGAAGAACGGTTCCATCAAGACATAAAGGAAATGGAACGCATATACCAAGGTCGATGGAATGTTAACATGATGGCAGACTACTGTTGGATGTTAAAAAGGGGAAATCCACAAGAACACAGCTGAAAAAGTACCAAAAGAAGCTTTGATGGAAAAAGAAAACGTTTTTACAAAGACTTATAATCACTTTGCAAACACTTGTGTATCACTTTTATGCTTAGTTCAGCTATGTAGCATTGTTTTTTTTGCTTTCACTTCATGTTAAGATAATAAAAATAAATGGATGGAATTGAAAAACCGACGTGTTCGAAATGCAAGGAAAGGAGAAAATGCATAAAGTCCCTATCAATCCACAAGTTTCCCTATATTTTAGTAATACATTTAAAAAGATTATCTCCAACGGAAAGTAGAGGCAAATTGAATGATGTCATCGAATTTCCTCTAGAAGGATTGGATACGGACAATTTTGCAGGAGAAAATGTGGCTACTTGTTATAATCTATATGCACTTTTAAATCACAGTGGGACTACTAACAGAGGACATTATACAGCATACTGCAGACACCCGTATACTAGCGCGTGGCACAAATACAACGATTCACACGTGTCACCAATTTCACCAAAGTCGCTTGTGAGTGGAGAAAGTTTAACCTTTAGTTTCTTCAATTTTGTAATTTTTTTCAACTTCTCATTTTTGTAATTTACTTTGAAATTATTGAAGATATGAAAATGAATATTGATAGATCTTTGTAATAAGCTGTTCAACAAATGTATTATTGACTGATTAATTGGACTCTTCAGTTGTTTGTTTATATCACGCAGTATTTTTCCGCAGTAACTCACTTTGCTCCTCAATAAATCCACAATTTCTCGTTTTCTTTTATACTTTTTTAATTATTTCATCCTTATTTTGTAGGTAAACCTTACGTGATAGATAAAAAAACTGTCATTTTTGAAATCAGCGCAAGAAACTACATAAAGATCAGTTAACGAAATCAAAACAGTTTTTTAAAAAGTTTTTTTTGCAGACCTGTGTTATTGATCAAATCAACTTGAAACATGTGAGATCAATAGTTCTTCATTTCATAAAAATAGGCTTTCATACTGAAAAACCAACGAACTGGCCAATGAGTAAAAATAAATGAATCACTAGACTGCCTCATTTCAATTCCACTCTGCGAACTGGAGTGAAACGCCTCGCCGTTCTATTAGTGCATTTGTTCATCTCCCAGGGAAATTGTCTCAGCTTATCTCATCCCGTATTCTCTGATTAAACCCAATCTAAATAATGTGCCAGCGAAATGTAAAACAAACTATTCACAATTACTTATAGTAAGCAAATACCGGAGTGTTCATGCATTTATGCAAACAATATAACACACTAATTGGAAGCGTATCGTATATTCAACACACAAAGGAACGTTTATTCATTGTTTAATAAACTGCAGTAACGCATATATTATCGTGAATAAGCACACCGTTCATTGCAATAATATGCGATGCAACAGTGTGTACTACAAGGGCTTCATTCTTTGCTCATTTGGTTTGTCGCTGCCTGTTTTGTGTTCATGATTACTGCAAATGAATACTGACATGATTGGTGCTACGTCATACATCAGAAAAATCGCTGAAAAAGGCAGTTTTTTTGGTATACACACTTTTCACAATCAGGGGAAAGAGGAAAATGCCAGTACATTTTATGCAGGTCTGAAAAAGGCAATTTCCATTGAGAAGTCACAGTTGTTTCGTAATTCTACTCATTATATAATAATAATATCGTTTATTCTACATAAAAATACATTTATACATAAAAGGAAAAGGGTTAGCCAAAGGCTATCTTCCACTCTTCCCAAAAATTATACAGTGAGTGTAAGAAAATAATTATAAAAATAGTTTAATATCATAACAATGATTTAGACAAGAAAAAAATAATAGATCATATAGTTGCTAATAACTCTTAATATTCTTAACATTATTTCAGTAAACTTAACAATTTCATTGCACTATCTTACATTGAATTTAATTTTTTTTAAATTATCACTGAGCAGTAATAATAATAATGACTTTCTTCACATTACAATGAAAATGATTAAATTACAAGGGCCGTATATAAATGTTTCAGTTCGTTGAAAGGTAAATATCTTTTCAGAACCCGAAATCTGTAGAGGACTGTTTGGAGTTTTTTTATAATATATCTGATGTGGTAATCCCATTTTAGATGTGTGTCAATATATACGCCTAAGTATTTCGATTGTTTAACAGACTGAATTGTTGTTGTATGGTTTTGTGTAGTCAGGATATTGAGGTTGTCATAAGGACAGGCATTAGATGCATTGCAACTGAAAGGAAGAAAATTCGTTTTCTCCACATTTACAGTCATGAGTCTGTTATCAAGCCACAGTTTCAATAGTTGGAAATCTGCCTCTACATTTTCTTTCAATTCGTGCCAACTGTCCGCTTCATAAAATATGGCAGTATCATCCGCATATCCTATTATGGTACCCACGCTATTTATTTTAAACATATCATTTATATAAAGGTTGAATAATAAGGGGCCCAACACTGTGCCCTGGGGAATTCCACATTTGATTTCTAAATCATCCAAGCATCTGTGATTTGATTTCTTTCTTAAATTGATGAATATCATGATTTGAAATGAGTGAAATTTCAATCAGATAAGAAGGGGCTATATAAGAAAAACATCCTTGAAATTTGAAAGTACGGTGCCTAGGTATGTTGAATGAGTTAATTCCCAAATTGACCACATGTATGTCAGAATGACCGCCTAATAAACTATATAAATAACTAGGTATTTTAATTTGAAGCAACTTTGAAATTTTTTTAAGAAATATTGGACTCTGTACTTCAACAAAAATGGTGTGACATGTTCATCACATCGCACGCATCACATTTTGTATACTTTGTAACTTCTGCTTGTTAAATTGCGGCAAAAAATTGTAATACACCGAACAACAATACTCGATATGGGGTAAATAACAGTTTCAACGAACTTGAGTTTCATTTCGTCTGATAACTGATACTTGAATTCGTATAGAGATTCGAGCTTGAAGAATGATACTTTGAAAATGTTTGTCACATGTTCGTGGAAAGACAAAGAGCTATCTATGGTTACGCCAATATTTTTAGCACTGTCTACCCAGTCAATGTCTGCGTTATCGAGAGTGAGCCTAAAGTTACCCTGAGTTTCTACTATTTGTTTTTGGGATCCTATGCATAGGACCAAAGTTTTATTCGGATTGATTTTCAGTCCATGATTCACCGAGTATAGGAATGTTTTATGCAAATCTGTGTTTATATTGGCCACGCAACTTTCTGTATCGGTGTTATGAGAAGACAAATATAACTGTATATTATCTGCAAATTGATGTATTTGACAATATTATAGCTTTAATCTACCACATAATACAGCTTTAACTGATTTTGGAAATCAGTTAAAGCTGTATTATGTGGTAGACCCTAGTAGTAGTATAGTTTAGGACAGTTTTCTCTGATTTACTTCATCATCTGTATCTCTAATATATTGTTAAGATGGTATACTACATTTTGTATACCTTAAACTCTTCTGGTATTGTTTCTAGAATGTGAAATTTCCCTGTTCACTATCCGTAAGTATTGTGTTTGGGTAAACTTGTTGAATGTATGTCTATATTTGTGCAGATAAATTTGTATTCAAGCTATTCCAATACTCTAAATGTATGTATATGTATGACAGACAGGAATTTACAGCTGTGTCAGTAATATCAGATGTTGGGCATTTTATGAAGCATATCATCATTGTCAAAACAGTCGTTGAGAGAATATATTTCTTTTAGATTCACTCCTTGTCAGTTCTACCCATAGAGAAAATACACAAGTTTCAATAAGACATCTGAAGAAACGTAGCTGATCAGAAAGTGCACCTTGTTTCTGGTCTTCTGCCCACAATTTCCACTTTCAAGACACAATTCTGTCTGTAATCTTCAATCGAATGTGACAATCTGCCTACGCTCTGCAACCTTTTAACTACCTTGTAGTTGTTTCATTGTGTGGTCCATACAAGTCTACTCCACTCGACATTATACGAGGTGATTCCAAAACTGAATCTAGACAGCAATTGCCTGATACTGAGCAACTGCTCATAATATTTCACAATCTCACAATAAAGTAGTAACTGAAGACAAACCAAATTGCTGACCAATATTCAATTATTCTCTACAAAACTACGAAAAAGCATCAGTTATTAGTTTTGAGACACTCGTCAGCTACACTCACAACCAAAAGACGAATTGGAGAATGTTTACTAGTTTTTTAGGGGTGGTGTGTGATTTTCTGATTTGAATTCATTAAACAGTATTGTCTTCATCGATTTAAACAAAGTATATCAGGTAGGTTAGGATAGGTTAGGTCAGTGAGTGGATCTATTCGCCCCTCCACCGTAGCCCGCAAGGGTTTATTGTGGCTCAAACCTAGTCACACTCGACCAAATAAACCCAGCTCCTTTACGAAGTCGATTAGGCTTCGGTAGTTGGGAGTTGTTAATATGATCAACGATCACATAGTATGAGTTTCAAATTTATGTTGACCGAATTCCAATTTGACAACTGATGAACATTCTGGAGCAGAGTTCTGTATCATGTATCCTGACTTGATTGAAATTGAAACCTGGAACCTGAAACCTGGAACCTGTGAAATTTCTTTGAACAGTACGTATTTTTCGTACAGACTCTCTTTCAGGCATAAATAATGTCACGAAGTGGGCTGAATTCCCACATTATAGTCTTCAACAATTTCTTAATGGACTCTGACAGCTAAATCCCTGAAATTTTAATGTCGTTACTACACATTCATATTAAAGACTTCATTCTGAGTGTTTCACTGAACAGATAACGAAACCTCGAGACTTCTTTTACCAAATAGTAGCTTCCTATTATAATACGCCTGAAGAAGCCTCAATGTATGTATAAACATGGTTGAAGAAGCTGTTGTTTATCAAAACACATGTTGCAGTTTGCAACCTGTTCAGATAAAGTCCTACTAAGTGTCGCCCAATTCTATCACATGTGATTGGGTTGCTCAGCAGCACAATAAGTTCAATAACTGCCAATATATTGAGCTTATATTTCTCAAGGGTAACGGTAGCCTTACGCAACCATAAATTCACATGATGTATGACGTTGCACGTCAAAATATGAGTTGATCCCAGACGTTGGAATCGAAACATCAACAAAAATGTTGGATATGCCACTAGCCCAAAAGTTATTCAATTATCCATTGTGTGCTAATTCGGAGCTATGGCATAATGACGGAAATTTTAATAAGTTTAATATTCATACCGGTCTTCTGTTGTTTCATTATCAGCTTGTTAACAGTAATGATTTATCTACAGTGAATACATTTCACATGCGATTTCTTTCCTAATTGAACATATAACCGTGTTCTCGTAGTTGGGACTTTAGGTATTTCGGTAGCCCTGATAAACAGACACTGACTAATTCTACCGGTAGCAATTTGATAAAACAAGCGCCTGATTCCTTTTCCTTCACACATTGTTTCAAAAACAAGTGGAAAGTGATATATGGCTTTATTTTCAGTTATCTGCCACACGTAATAATGTCTGATTTGACTAACAATAGTGAAAATTTCAAATTCTGTTTTGTCCTTGATATCGGCAATGATTTATAGGGTATATATTCTATCAAGCTGAATGAAGGCAGTGCTTTCTAGGGTTTTATATAGTTTCAATTCCACTAGATCCTAGTTTTTTCTATCACAACCCTCTTGGTTTATCTGTTTATCTCCCCCAAGATCTGGTTCTGGCTTGGATCTGGTCTGCTGGTCTGTTGAAAATCTGTTTTTCTTTTTACTTCAACCAGTCGTGACGTAACTTGGTTTGAAATCTTTTAATTTTAATTTTTTTTTTCATTTCGGTTGATAATATTTTTTAATTTCCAGCTTTTATCAATATTTCAATTTTTATTCTCTGGTTGTAGCTTGTATGTTATTTCCTTGTAATTTCAGTTTTTTGTTTTAATAAAATTGTTATTTTTGGTTGACCTTTCATTTTTTTCAGGGTTTCCAAATCAATTTATATTATATTAGACAATGGAAGTCCGAACTGATGAAATACACCACGAAACATTGTCAACCACCTTCAAACAAATCTTAAAAGGAATTTAAACAGTTGTGAGTGTACCAAAATGAATAGACCGGGATCATATTGATAAATTGGTTTATGAGAAACGTATACTGAGAAAATAAACTTGGTAACAGATATGGAAAAATGTATAAAGAGAGGTCTCATTGGTTGACATTGGTCCTCTTGGAATATCTGAACAAAACAGGGCTACATTTCGGAGACCTCAGCTGCAGGAAAATAACAAATATACAACTTGTGTACGAAAGGTAGACTTCACAAGTTTGAACAACACAAATAACGTAGTACGCAATGTACAGAAATAAAAGACAAAAAAGAGTATCGGTCGACAAAAATGAAGAACACACCGCAAAAAATAAAAAATAATCACTATGGCATGCCCGGGTATGTTGATCGTGAAAGGAATCCGATGTTTTCACTCAGTTAATGATCATTTTGACGTTTGTACAATTTATGAGTTATGCATATTCAAAGTGCTGCCAGTACATTCGCAAGTAGCTTGAGAATTCAGATGTATACAGGGAGATAACCCTTTTTGTCAAACTTATGAAAATGAGCGTTAATCACACGCGAGCATCTTGAGACTTCTTGCGTAAATAACAGTAAAAAAATAATGAGAATGATTTTGCGATGGATGAACCACTATCGCTATCAGGTCCGGCATTAACAAAACTGGAAACATGAGTTTGATATAAAAAATACGTTTTCTGCTTTTTAATTGTAGTAATTGCAAAACGTAATAATAATATCAGATTTATTTACATCAAAAGACGAATCATAACTACAAATTATAATGTTTTGATTTAAATAGGTTGGATAAAGAAAATGTATAGAGTCTTCAAAACGTCACCAGATGATACATATTGCTTTCAATATGCAAAATTTTTTAAATTCAAGATAATGACAAATTAGGTTTTTTTTCCAAAAAGCTAATTTATTAAATGCAGTAACTTTTTGCCCTTTCTACATTTGTATTTATTTGTAAATTTATTATTCTGATTATTTTATAGATCTGTAGAAGGTAACAATTCTAAATAATGAAAAACTATTCCAAATATAAATTGTCCCCTCCAAAATAAAATATTTAAACAAAATTAGTTTTCATCATATTTTAATTATCATCTCATCATACAGAATATATCAATGGAAAATTTATATTAATACCCCCAGTCCGGGGGTATTATTTATATTAATATAATCTCAAACGTAATGTCAGAAAAAACATCAAGCGATGTTTTTGACGGTATTTCCGCATTCTTTGTCGGTGTTTTCGCGTTCTTTGTCGCATATCCCTATTTTAATGGCTGGTTAGCGGCGTCCTCAAGGAATATAGAAGGTAGACATATCTCAATGATTTTGTGGTTGAATTGCAGTGCTATTTGCTTGAGACGACTATCTTGCTTTCTTTGATGTAGCGACATGTTTGCATTCTTGAAATTCTTTTACTCTCAGACAATACTGAACGAACTGAAGTAAAATCACATTATAATAGTTCGACAGAGGTAAGAAGGAAGCAAGATTCCTTATTTTTTTGTATGGAGATGGAGAACTAGAAAATTGAAACCTTTCCAGAAAATCTCTACTGGAGAAGATCAATTATGAGTCGGAAATGAAGATTATATGAAAAACTGTCCGGTAGGTTTACATTCAGAGAGAAACGCAAACACACAGACGCCGGGGAGTTTTTCTTTTAGTATATGTAGTAATACTGTAATTCAATTGAGAAAACAGTAATAAATAGACCAAGGAAAGTTCTAATGAAGTATATCATGGATTTATATTTCTTTATGTAGGAAATTATTTATCGCTTTGTTTCTTTTTAAACTTCTTGACATATTTTGTTCAATGATGGAGAAGTATCAAGCCGCAAACCTTTATCTCTCCAAAAACTTTCCTTTTCAACCCAAATATCCATCATCTGAAATTTGACGATTCTCATTTCCTCCTAAGACAAATTGTGACTCCGTCCCTGTAAAAAAACCACTGTCATTACCATATATATGTTACATCGTCGAACTCGAGTTATGCATTTTCTAATCCCGTTCTCAGTATGTAGATATGTATCCGATCTAGATTGCGTTGAGGCATGGAGAGATAATTATACATAATATATTTAATTGTTTTGTATACATTCAAGAAACTAATGTGAAAACTATCGTGCGATCTGAATACAATGGGTTTATTAATTTTTCTTGGAAAATTATCATCGTTCTCTCTATGAGCAGATAGATAGGATACGAAAAAACCATTGGAATTTTCTGTATTGAGGTGATATTGCTGTTTTTCTAAATTCAACGGTATACAGAGTTCATTGACCAAGATGATATTGTTGAACTCTCATTTCAACTGCTGGTGATCATGTGTCAACAGAAGATGAAGATCTGCAGCTCTAAGCGTAGATGATTGAATTTTTCATAGAACCGGATACAATAATGAGAATCTACTTCACAGAATGGGGTTAGTAACAAAAACTATTTTTCCATCTGTTTGTTATTTCAGAACTTTGATATGGGGAACTTAGTAAAGCAATCATTGTGATTCACAAGAATTATGAGGTTAGTGCATAATTCTCATCTGCATAAACATTTGTCGATCACAATCTGTCATTTGATAGTAACATGTATCAATTCAATGAATGTGGTACCTCTATTTGGCAATTGTAATTATTGTTTTAGATGGTTTACAAACTGCATATTGTTTGTTTAATAATAAAATAATGAGTTTATTACCCATCAAATAACAAGATAATAACAAATGACAAAATACAAGAAACAGAAAAATAAAAACACTTTATATTTGATTGCAAATAGCTTTTGGTTCAGATCGCGAATTTGCGTTCGCATCTGATCTTCCACCAATACCGAAAATGTATAAAAATAAATAAATGAGGGCTTGGAGATAAAAAAAAGAAGAAAGAAAAAAATAAAGAAAAGAGAAGGAAATATAAAGATATAGATATATGAATAGCTAAAAGTTATTCCAGGATTCTCGCCGCGGACCTACTTATTCTGAATGCTGAATAGATGCTGTTTAAACCAACTTTTGAAAACAGTTTCTGACATGTTAAAACAATTGTTTTTCCATTCATGGAGATAATTTATTGTGGAGGAGATATAGGAAATATGTCGTTTGGATATTTCCTTTCTATGTACAGGAATGTTTAGCACTGTCCATTTGGTGTCTATATTTGAATATTTTAAAGAATATGCATGTTGAATGAAAACGAAACGAAAACCCCAAATTTTTTCAATACGGTCTAAATTGTATCTCAGAGTTTCCCATTTTCAAGCTGAAGGTTTTTACTTCTTCCCTGATGCTATCACTTCCAAAAATAATAGTTACTGATCTGTTTGGATTGATTTTCAACATATGGTCAGTGACACTTTTAGAATCGTATTTAAATCAAAATTTATATCGGTTACTGCTTGACCTATATCTGAAGATTTGAAAGATAAATATATTTGAGTCATCTGCGTAAAAGTTATATTTATAAGACTTAATCTTCTTGATAAATGTGGCAGTATAGAGGGTATAGAAAAGTGGGCCTAAAATGCTGCCTTGGGGTACTCCTCTTATAACTTCTCTCTAAGTAGATGAAATATCATGAATCTGTACCTTTTGTGATCTATTATATAACTGTACTGAGTGGATTCGTCAAATATATATTCAGTTTGACAGAGTTGAATTCAATATTTGTTCTGAAATTGTTTTACGAAAAACTGATAGAGGTAAGGTCCAATCTAAATCCATAAGTAGATTGAAATTGTTTGCAGAGATATTGAACATTGGTGCGGAACGTATACACCGTGGAGGTACATTGAATGGAATGGAGGATTTCTGGAGAATTTGTTGAATTGTTTATTAATTTATACAGGAATATCATTGATGTTAAAGTTCGTCTCTGGTCTGAGGATAATATCTTGAATTCCGATCTTAATTGATATGTCCTGACGGTATTATACATCACTGAACCCAAAAAATGTAATAAAGCACAAAGTATTTTATGATTGATAGTGTCAAATGCTTTTGAATTATTCAACAGAATCAAAATGGTGACTACAGTTTTATCTACAGCTTTAATTATGTCATCTACGATCTCTAATGAAGCTGTTGCACAACTGTAACCTTTTTTAAAACCTGACTGTTTATGTGGCAAAATATTTTACCGTTATAATGAAAGGACAACAAATTTTTATAATAGTTATATGGATTTCATCTACCCCATATGCTTCTGATTTTATGCTATTTATGATGCTGAAGATTCCATCTTCAGTAGCTGGTAAAAAAATGAGGTAATCACATAAACTTCGTTTTCTGTTCGTGCCATAAAAGCGCACTAAGTCTTCATACGGTGAGATATCTCTTTGAGACATATTTGAGTATGCCCTTTCCTCGTAGTATATAGCTGTATTAATATAATTCCTCAGTTGTTTATAGTAATCCCAATAGTGTGGTAGTTTTGACTTCATGAATCAAGTTATTGCTTTGTCTCTTAATTTCTTAAGTAATTCATTCCTTCAGTAATTCATTCCTGTACGTCTATGATGATGATGATGAATGACTTGCCACTTTACTTCAGCGCATCTAACTGATTAGGTGTTTTCAAACAACAATGATTCGTTTTTGTTGCTCATTATGATAATATTCAATTAGACGTTCTATTTGGAGTTGAGTCGGTTCACACCACTTCATTAACTTTGCTGCTTGGTATAATTATATTTACATCACTCAATTACGTACCTACATTGTTGTTTCTTGCGGTTAGTAACTGAGATGACTTGATTTTGTGCACGAATAACCGAAGGATCACCAACAATAGCATTCTGGTCCATTTTCAATCAAGATTTGTGAATTGTTCAGTTGGGGTTTCTACTTTCAATATTCACAACAATTCACAATGAACAAAACATCTCAAAATATTCTAATAAAAAATCCACTCATTATACAGGGTGTTTATCAAACATGCGGCAAAAATTTATGATGATATTTGATAGGTCATTTTTTTTCCAGGATGCAGCCAAGTGCAAAGATTAACAACACTTGTTTGCCGAAAATAAAAAGCAACACATACGTACGGAGTCAACAACAGGAGCCAACCGCACATTTGTGGTTCCAGTCTGAAGACCCAGAATTACCAGGCTACATCTGACATGACCACGTCGGCAGCTATAGCTTCTTGCATGACATCCGGGTCCAGGATATAAATAAAGATATAGATGTTATTGAGTGAGTATGATATAAATCAAAAATGAAAATTCATGGACAAAACACTCCAAAATAGTGGGTAAACCGCGGACACGTGTTTCTGGCTATTGGCCTCATCAGCGCGGTGCAGCCAAGTGCAAAGATTAGCAACACTTTTTTGCCGAAAATAGGAAGCAACACATACGTACGGAGTCAACAACAGGAGCCAACCGCACATTTGTGGTTCCAGTCAGAAGACCCAGAATTCCCAGGCGACATCTGACATGACCACGTAGGCAGCTATAGCTACCTGCGTGACATCCGGGTCCAGGATATAAATAAAGATATAGATGTTATTAAGTGAGTATGATATAAATCAAAAATGAAAATTCATGGACACAACACTCCAAAATAGTGGGCAAACGGACACGTGTTTCTGGCTATTGGCCTCATCAGCGTGGTGCAGCCAAGTGCAAAGATTAGCAACACTTGTTTGCTGAAAATAGGAAGCAACACATACGTGTTGCGGCGGACATGAAGGTATTAACAATCTGAACTGTCTGTAAATCGTTCTTTATGATTCAAAAAAAACCCATGGAGAAATGAGAATTGTATTTGGAAAAAGCAGTCGGTTAATGATTCCATAGTTAGTTATTGTTTGATTTTTTCTATTATATTGGAGTTCTCTTCAAAAAAAAAATCTGTCTGTTTTTCCGTTAACCAGCTGTCGCACCCCTACGAACGACAACCCTCAGAAGTCGAAACTTGTGCAAGCTTAGGATTAACGAGGTCTTACCTTTTAACGTGTGATTCCTAACACGGGTTGGACGGTAGCAAGTGAAGATCGATCGTTCAGACTAGGGCTTGAACCACCGACCAACACGGCAGTCAATTCGAGTGAGTGAACAAAGCACCCACGCCGAACCGCTTGGCTACTGACTAACGCATTTTGTTCCATGTTTCGTTATTTCAATCAATTCGTTCAGGAGTCTTTCTTTTAGTATCGTTTGTTGACCTATAACGCTGACTGACGCAAAATCAAAAGTATAAAGGGATGATTTGCGATGTTCTGCAAGGCTAGTAGGCTTGTTCTTCATTGTTTTCAGTGAGTTGTGTATATTTTTACAATCCCTGCTATGTTCAGTAATTCTTTGTTTTTAGATACCTGCCTGTTTGCCCTATATATATTATCTCACATTCAGCACAATTTAGAAATTGGTTTTCTTCAATAATTTGACCGAATCGGCCAACTTGACAATCAAAAGACATGTATTTCGTTTATGGACTTGCTGATGGCAATTCATTGGAAGCTGGTTGTACAGTGAACAATTTTCTAATTGTATTGGGCCTAATAGAAACACCTTCAATAGAATCCCTGACGTATTGAACCAGGAGCACTGAAGCGAAATGGAGGACCAGGAAGGCTAATGACAGTAAGAACAGTGGAAGTAGAAGAGAATATGCTGGCCATGTTAGAAGAAGATCCAGGTGAGTTAGGTTACGTAAGGTCTGAAGTGAGTGGGTGTATTCGACCCTCCACCGCAACCCGCAAGGGCTTATTGTGGCTCACACCTATTTATACTGATCAGATTGGTCAGATGGTAAGAGAACGGCTCTGCTAAACTCTATAAACCTGATTCAGTCCCCAGCAGGGCAGGCACGTCGTAGTTCATAGATACGGTAGTCCAACAATTGCTTCAAAGAGTGAATAAACGGTTTGGATTGAGCCAATCCTGAATGATTCTGCCAGAAGAACTTTTCTGTTTCTCTATTCAATTGGAGTGTATTATTTGTTCTTCAACCTCAAACTGTCTTTAATTCTGAAGAAGGAAAATACTAACTTCTTGTTGTAAATAACATTAGCAAACCCTCCCCTTTTTTGTTAAGGAAAACGTTGCGTTTCAGTTCAGAAATGAACTTCATTTCCACTATCAATACTTCATCTACTGTCGATATATAGACTAGGAGAGTATCGTTGCAGGGGAGTGTGCTCTTCGTCTTCTAACGCGCATCTTTACCTGATAGAATGAACAATTATTTCGTTTTCACGTACTGATGAAGATATGCAACAGGATTCAGTGAAAGAACAGAGCATACAGAGGATAGCTTGAATTCTGAACATAAAATTGATGAGTGACGATAAAAACGTATGATCACGTAGAAAATAATCATCGAGGAAAAAAGTTATCGAGGAATTGGAATATTGCACATCATAGTCTTTAATTATTTGCAAATCGCTGAGTTTCTAAGAATAATCTGAATAAATTTTGTCACGTAGTGCTGAAAAAAAATCAAAAAATCCCATTCCAAATCTCCCTCACACCGCGAATTCCTTTTGGCAAACCTTTTATGTAAATGACCGAACAGAATTCCAGACAAATGCAGTGTGAACTTATGTCTGAAGATAAGACCATGCGGAGGAAACAATGAATTAGGTATAAGGAACCAGTTCTGCTCAGCCTTCGTTGTAAATACTCGAATTGACAAGCAATTAATTTTGTTATCAAATTAGCGAAAACAATCGGTCGTTAATTTCGGTTCCCGACAAGTTCCACAGACGTGCTTTACTGGTCTTGGTTTTTACCCGCGGAGTGAGAAGAATGTGCGGCTTTTTTCACACGTTATGTGTTGTTCAGACAGTCACAAATCCTTTTTTTTTTCCACTTGGAAAAGACCAAGTTGGCTGCACATTTTATGGAAATCAAGAAACTGGTTGCTGTATATCATGAAACTCATAGTCGCCAAGAATGCAACAGTGATAGATATTACAAAAACATGTGTGGAGATTAAAACAACTGTTGAAGTCAGGAACATTACATATATCGTGCCAATAGTATCAATTGAATTTCAATCATTGAACTACAACTCCTCATTTGGTGATGCAGATGAATCGTTGTGTAGTTCCCCAACTCCTTCACCAAATTATTTATGGATTGTAATAGTTACTGTAAAAGTAAAATAGCATGATTGCATAACAATAGATAGTTCATTTCATCAGTTTCGACTTCCATTGTCTGAAATAATATAACTTGATTTGAAAACCCAGAAAAAATAATTAAAAAATTAATAAGATTAACCGAAATTAACAATTTTATTAAACAAAAAACTGAAATTACAAAGAAATAACATACAAGCAACAACAACAGTTATCACTCGAAGATGACTGTGGATACTAACAATCGAAACGTCGTGACATAACTTGGTTTGAAATCTTTCATTTTTGATTTTTTCATTTTTGTTAATAACAGTTTTTAATTTTTATTTTTCAGCTTTCATTAATATTTCTATTTTTTTTTGTTTGGTTGTTGCTTGTATGTTATTTCTTTGTAATTTCAGTTTTTTGTTTAATGAAATTGTTAATTTCGGTTAATCATATTGATTTTTCAATTGTTTTTTTAGGGAATTCAAATCAATTTATATTATATCAGACAATGGAAGTTCGAACTGATGAAATACACCACGAAACATTGTTAACCACCTTCAAACAAATAGATAGTTCATTGAGGTTTCTGAAAACCAGTTTCATCGCCTGTTCATTCTGAAGGTATGGAATCAAGCTGTGTTTTTTATATCATAGACTAGGAGACTGGAAATGTTAGACCTAGATTCTCATCTCACTGAAAGGAGAGGTCACTCTCTCCTTTCTTCTGAAGAAGATACGGAACGTGTCTTATAAGATTTGTCTCATCGTAAGGTATTCAGTCCAACGCAGTTCTCAGAATCGTTGTTTGCATAGTTAACATAGTGTTAACAGAGTCACAATGATTGCTCCACTAAATTCCCCCTGTCGAAGTTCTGAAACAACAAACAGGTGGAAAAATAATTTCTGTCACTAACCACATTCTCTGAAGAAGATTTTCATCATTGTATCCGGTTCTATTGAAAATCTGATCATCTATGCTTGGAGCTGCAGATCTTCATCTTCTGTTGACACATGATCACCAGCAGTTGAAATCTGGCTGTTCTCAGACCCCAAACAAATGCGTTTTCTGTGTCTCAACTGTCTCCAAAATGTTTTGAAATGCCTGACCCCGCAATACTTGAAGTCATCTCTGCTGATCAGCCATTGGTATTGGCATATGTCTTATTGTCAATGATGTACCGTTCTAGATGACTTTCCATAGAAACTTGAAGGATTCAGTGTTCGATTTCGTGATGGATTTGCGTCATCATGACTGCCTTTGATAAAATAAGTACCAAGAAGTTAGATTAGATTAGATTTCAGGGAGCTAGCCTATATTGTCTAGCTTGATCTCTTTGATGAGACTCCATAGCCTTGACACTGACTCCTTCATATAGCTGGTAGCCTCTGGTTTTTCTTCTTTTCTCCTCTCGTCTTTGCTCTGCCTCCATATATACCGGCTCCCACTCCTTCTTCGGACCAAAAAGTTGGTCTTTCACCATTTCTGTTCAATTTTGTGTTTGTCTCTTCTATAGCCTGCCTATTTCTTTGACACTCGAGTCTGAATCACAACAAACACTTTAGTGGTTTCATAACCAGCTTTTTTGACTTCGGCTTCAATAACAGATATTCTTTCACAAGCTGGTTGTGTTTTTTCTCATTTTCATCATCTTATTTTGTATTGTAAAGGTTTTTCTTCTTGTCTGGCTGTCCTTCATATTCATTGTCTTCTTTCTTTATTCTCTTTCTTCAATTTCTTCTCTCCCAATTATTTATTGTCGTTCCTTCAACACTGCAAGTTTACTGTTCCACTTCCTACACTCCAATACCAGGTCTTCTCTTATATAAACATTCTTTCGTAACCTCACGCGGAATGGGCGGAATACTCCAATTATTTTTACGACTTTGCACGGTGTTTATTTCTATTTACAAATTCTCAATTATTCCACTATTTGATTGTTTTTTTTTATCAGATATGTACAAAGACGTAAACGACCGTAAAAAAATCGTAAAACCAAATAACAACTCCCATTTTATGGGTTACTATGTGTGACCGATGCAAATTAAGCAATTATCAAAAAACATTCATCACATATTGTTTTATTGACATACAATTGTTATAGATAAGCTACTGGTGAATGGTTTCACCAAGCTGAAAAATGCATGAATTGAAATTATTCATGATTGAAAGATAACCTCATGTACAATTGTTGTATTGTTTCATGGTCGAACGACTTTATTGCTCTATGCTTAGAATTGATAAATGAGGTTTTCTCGCCGTCGTTTTATAGATCTCTTCAATCTTGGGAATAGGAAAAAGTCGCGAGGGGCCAAATCTGATGAGTACGGTGGCTGTATGTACACCACTGTCAACATTTCAAGTGTTTTTGAGTACTTTCGAGCGTTTTTCATACAAATTTTATACAAATTCTTCGATTAATTTTTTGGCAGAAAATTGTCACATACGAAAAAGACTTCTGACTTTTATGCCTGTCACCAATAAACTAAACATGCTAACAGCTGAAACTGAGAACATATTCCGGAAACAAGTGTACTAACGTAGAAAAAATATAATAAAACGCTAATTGAATATCCCTAGCCCGTGATTTTAGAATATTAACCTTGGTATTCAAACAGTCTACTGTAATAACAATTTGGAACACCTTCTCTATTTTAATAAGCTGAATTCTGTTAATTCATTTGTATTTCATGATTCTTTGGATTGAACTACCAACTGCCACATTAGAACAGATTCAGTAGAGAAACATTATTCAATTCTGTTTGATCATTCAGTTTTTCAGAATACTCAAATCTAATAACTGCTAAGCACCCCAAGACATTGAGGTTCAAACATGTCTATCCATAGTTGTAATTGATCTAATTGTTCTTTGTCGAAAGATAGTTTTTAAAAGTAAAGTTTGTCTACACATTCAAGAATCTACTCCTATGTTCTTTTATACTATGGGAGAAATTTCTTCCCGTTTGGCCGATATAAAGTTTCAGGCAGGAACTACAAGTCAGCTTGAATACTTCTGATCTGTCGGACACTGAAGTTCTATCTTTATTGTTTTTGATTCAGTTGCCCAGTTGCCCAAATTATTATTTGGGCAACTATTGTTCACTGAAGTGGGACAGACCTGGTAGAAGGCTTGTTTCGGCAGTTTTTTGAAAAGAAGGAGTCGATAATATCTACTTTGTAACCGTTGTTGAGAGCGATTTGTTTGATGACATTCAGTTCCTTCTAAAAGTGACTTCACGGCAGGGGAATATTCAACAGTTGGCCAATACCATCTTGTGACACAAAAATCTTTCTGAAAATATACAAATATACTTTTCACAACTTTCCCAAAGACCGTTCCTCACAAGTAGCTACAGAGTAGGTGTTCCCCAGGGGTCCAAATTTCCTTCTATTAAACATTATCGATCTATTGGAAAAACCACAAACTCATCATTTCGGTCTGCTACAAAAGCACACTTGTATTTTCATGTCCTCCCTTTCCATCTTGGCCGTTGATGATCTCGATTTATATTTCCATACAGATGTAAATGAAATTTGGGAGGAATTTAATGCAGTAATTCATACTTGTTCTCACAAACACCAGTAGGCGTTCTTTAAGCGGATTTCTGTTCGGAATCTAAAGTTGAAAAATGAATAGAGATGCTTATGACATCTCACAAGCTGACCAAGCCAGGGGTTCGCTATGAATTATGGAATTAAGGGGTTGTTTAGATATGCTCTGAAAGATGATAGATAATACAGTGGTACAAATTTGTAGATGTTGAAGAAATAGATAATGCCTCAGATGAACGTCAAAGAGACGCTTTTAGTTTGATGAGTGAAAAATGTTCTTGATTTGTTTGAAACTTTCTTTTTGTTTCGTAAATCTGATTGACTTTTTCAAATTTTCCAACGGTGCTTTCAAATTATTACCATTCTGAGGTAGAGTGTTTGTTACCATGTGTTTATCCATGTTTACCCACACTACGGTGGTATTTTGAATATACCATGGGAAAATCGATTTTTCATTCGGGATTCAACACCTTGATGAAGAAAGAACTCAAAAAAGACCAAGAATGGCAGAACTTGCCGGAAAAAATATTCAATGAACCCAATTTAGTAATACTTCATAATACTGTTTCACAGAAAAATCTATTCGACTCCCACAATCAGAAAAAAAAGGGTAAGATTCCAGAGTTGAACCTTAAAACAAGTTTAAAAAAAAAATACTGAAATCAAATTTCTAACAAAAAGTATTCAGTGACTTCACAAAATGGTATCCAAACTTAGTTTCTCTGGTGGTGAAGTCTTACATTTGAAAAATTTTCACAGTTCTAATATATGAAAAAATTGTTTTTTCCACCAAATTCTTCAGTTTGGAAAATAGTTGTGCTTGCACGCTGAAGGCAACTGCATCAGGGTCTCAGGCGCTTCGCAGCAGGCCCTGCACCTGGTGTTAGGAACCTCTATACCCATCACGCAACAAACGGTGGACTGAGGAACTAAAAACACTAACAGGCCATGACGATTTACCAGTTTCAAAGTTCAGGCTACTCGTCTGAGGAAATCGAATATCAGATGCTTTGATAAGCCAATGTCTCCAATGTTGTTGAAGACCCCATGCAATGGATCATTCTTCAGTTGTTGCAGAGGTCAAGTGATCTATGCAACTCGCTGACAAAGTGGATGAAAACTAAACCAAGTTCATTAGCCGCTGAAAAATCTGCCTTGAGTACCTCCTCTGCAGAAAAAGTTATCCAAACTCCTGACTTTACAGGCTACATTCGGCACCATACTGTAATGTAGGGACTCCAAACTCAAAAGTTTATGAACTCCCTGTTCTCGGGGAAAGTACAACAATTGAACGAAAGTTTTGGATTGCAAACTTCTATAAATATGGATCATTTTTCAGGTCTTTAGGCTGAGTTGATACAGCTCCTCCCGAATCCACTTGACTACTCCAAACGAGTATGACACATGTTAGTAGCAGTAACTTTGTTTTTCCCCGACCTTTTCGATGACAAAGATCTGTTGGAGTTTGTGCTGAGACTTGACCCGAAGGAAGGGAGTTATTCACTGATGTTATCTCTTCCAAGTGGCGTTGTTCCATCCAGAGGTAAGTATACGTCTCTCCGACATCAAGATGATGTAGAATGCTCACGTCGACGAGCTGTTCATCCTCTCCGTAATCCCCTCATTGTCCTTTGTTGGGATGGACCGTTGCACATTTGTCTGTCCCGAATTCCATACCGACAGCATGGGTGTACTCTCTCACTACCTTTAAGGACTGATGGAGATAAAATTCTCCAGAAGCATACGAAGTTTGAGGTCATCCTTATAAAACAAATGAGTGAATTTATGCCTCCTGATTGTGGTGGTGCTTCGGTTGTGCCCCCAGGTATTTCTGAGACGCAGAAGAGAAGGGGATCCGACCTGAGTTAAACCCTTTCTGACACGTTCTTTTCGACCCTAACCAGACCATCGACCATCGGGTACCACATGGCATATGAGCAAATGCGAGATGTCATAGAGAGGTCACACCTATATTGTAACCTGCATTACATATCTATCCATGACCAGGTTCTCTATACATCGAGCGACTCCTCTCTTCGACCATCTTCGATTATTTATCCGTTCCAATACTCCAATACTCCCAAAATGTTTTCGTTTTTGGGGATGAGAAATCAGCTGCTCTTCTGGCCATTAGTTGGAAACTCAGCACAGTTGACGGTGAATGTTTAGAAGGTTTTTCCACTAATAAATGTTGAGCCCATCTGAGAAAAGTTATTGTTGTATGAATTTTTAGAGAGATTTGAAATCAGCCAACGTATCTTAAGGATATATAAAAGTGTCGTATAATTCTCATTTCAGTAAATGTACTTGAAATTATATCTTCTCCGAAATTAATAACATAACCTTTCAACATTCCGCTTTTCTTCTTCTTTTTTTCTCTTTGATTTATTCAGGATCAATAATGTTCGCTTAGTTTTGTATCATGATATTTTTTAGCAACATCGCCAGTCACTGATCTTCATTCTTTTATTCATATTCTTACGTTAATGCTTATTTATTCATTGATTATCCGTTTGACATATAAGTATGTATAGAATTTGATCAGCAATGAATAACACATGAAAACGCAGTGTCCGTATCAATATTTAAACACTCATAATATACATAATATAAAACATATTACAAAGGAAACATATTTTATGATATAAAAAATTCATTTAGGTTATGAATACAACCATCAATTAAATACTTTTTCAGATTTCGGAAAAATTCATTAATTTCATTGAGCTGCTTAATGTCTTTCGGTAACTTATTGAAGATATTTGGGACCATCACATTAGGTGAATTTAAAGTAACCTTATATTTATAATACTGTATGTGGAAGTTATATTTTTGACGAGTATTCCTACTATGTACGATTTCATTGGTGATAAATTTATGTTTGAGACAAAAATTGACAATTCGAATATATACATGCTGACAAAAGTTAAAATGTTAAATTGTCTAAATAAACTTCTGCAACAGGCCTTTTTTGAGGCTTTGGCCATTATTCTCAAAATATACTTCTGCGCAACGAATACATTTGATACCGAAGTCGAGTTACCCCACATACAAATGCCATGTCTCAGTCTGGAAGCTACCTCTTGTTTCATATATGAATGTTTGATTTATATAAAAAATAAAAATATTCGTGGTGATACCGTCAAATATGAGCAGGTACATGAATATTTCGCAAGAGGAAAAAGTGATATAAGACTGCCAAAGCCTAGAACAACTAAGATCAAACAATCATCTCTGTATCTATCGATAAAATTTTTTAACGCTCTTCCTAAGAATCTGAAAAACGAAACGTTGAGTTTGAGCAACTTCAAAAAGAAAGTAAAGAGTATTCTGATCGAGGAATGTTTCTACTCCTTTGAAGAGTATTTCAATTACTTTTCATATCCGATACCCTATTTGTAATCAAGTAACTGAATTTATGTATTTTTGAAGTATACAAAGCTATACATATTTGTGTTTGAATATGTTTTTATTGTCTGACAAATGGTGTTGATTGTAATGGATTTTAAATAACTTAATTATTCGGTGTAATTTTCACATTTTTACTTTCTGTTGTAACTGTTTTATGTGACGTATGTATAAACACTTCTGTGTAACAACATGAATAAAGTATCTATCTATCAAATAAAAATAAAATAGTGCCAAAGGTTACTGATCTGTCAAGATATTTGTTAGGTTTCTAAAGAGATAACCTAATGAGTTGATTTTACTTGTTAAATTCGAACAGTGTTGTTTCCATGTCGAACATGCATCAATGGTAGTTCAAAAAAAATTTGTCTCTTTTTTTCCCAGAATTGACATGTTCATAATTTGAAATTGAATAGGCACGCAATGTTTTTGTCGATTGTGAAATTTAATCAATTGTGTTTTGTTAGCATTGAGATAGAGAGAATCAGCTCCGCACCAGTTCATAACATGAAAAGTATATTTATATTTGTCTAAAAGTGAGTTTTCATCTATGTCAGATACTATTAAAGACGTATCGTCGGCATACATTGTTGAAGAAGTATCCCTAATATGTGATTCCAAAGCATTTGTATATAAAAGGAACAATATAGGCCCTAATACAGATCCTTGCGGAACACCCATTTAAATATTCAACAAACTTGAATTACATTCATCATAAGTGCTCGTACTGTGGTTACTGATTGTAACATATTGTTGCCTATTTTCTGAAAATGATGAAATCCAGGAATGTGCTACGCCACGAATGCCGTATGAGTGTAACTTTGACAACAAAGCATTATGATTGACGCAATCGAATGCCCTGCTGAGATCGCAAAAAATCCCAACAGGACACTGGCCTGCCTCCAAGTATTCAAACAGTGTATCGAAAAAAGAAATTACTGCAGTATTGGTAGATCTATTAACTCGAAAACCATCTTGATGATCTGTCAAGAGTTTCAACTTATTTAAGAAATTCAAAAGTCTATCAAGATATGCTTGTTCAAAAAATTTTGAAAAACCCGATGTGATGGTGACTGGTGTATGATTTTCTAATTTATATCTGTCCATTTTCTTATGAATGGGAATTACCTCTCCAATTTTAAGAGACCTCGGAAATGACCCAGTAAGAAATGATAGGTTCACTAAAAATGTGAATGGTTTTATAATCTATAATGCTGTGTTACTTTAGTCCACATGACTATACTTCTTTGGGTTAAGTTGAAAAAGAGTTTAGCAGTTATTTGCATAGATGCGAAAACTCACCTTCATATATGTAATTGAAACTCAATGCTGTGAAAAATTGTGGTTGTAACAATAAAGACGTCTTCATCATTAGTATTATTATTAGTAGTAGGTGAAAATTAACAGAATCAAATGCCTTAAGTAACTGTACTATTTCCGTTTAACTCTTGTGAAAATGTCGAGATTTCTCATATTCCGACTGTACGTCTGTAGGTGGCTGGAATGAGAATTATGTGCTGGACAATTAACCCTATCTGAGAACATGCTCTCGAGGAGAAAAACTCCACTAGAATAAAATCGGAAAAAGGAGGGGCTGGCAAAAATTATTTCGCGGACAATACAATTAATGTGATTTATAGAAGGATTAACGCTCTATAAATTTATTTAATGGCTTCTGCGCTGTAAGTAGATTATGCTGACAACGGATGTACTTATATGGTACGATTTTTGTAGCGAATTTTTATTTCGCGTTAGTTATAAAGCAAAATGTGGAATGTGTACGAAATTAGAATAACTGAATATCGTTATTTTTCAACTCCTACATCAGAAATCGTTACCTTATTCATTATAGTTTTTTCAGGAAAATTTTGCTGTTTTTTTCGACAAAAATGATCATCGATACAAATCCAATCAGCAAAAAGTCTAATCTAATGAAGTATAGATGACTTAACCGATATAGATGGAATATGCAATCAGTTTTATGCGATGTTGTATAGTATTTTTGATATATATTTCCTCCGGTATCTTATAAAACTGCCTTGCACCAAATTCTTGAGCGGGGTACGCTCAAGAATTTCATCTTACTTGAGAAAATACCTCAAATGGTTTCAAATCACTCACTTACTCAACTTCTACGCTCTTATTTGGATCAACGAACCAATGTTCTTTCTTAAAATGGATTTGTGTCTGCACCATATTTATCACCGGTGTGCCACAAGGCTCCAACCTGGGACACTTGCTTTACCTCATCCTCATAAATGATCTCATCTCCAAGCTTTCATGTATCAACTTGCTTTTTGGAGACGACTTAAAAATGGTTTGATCTATCACAAGTATAGAGACCTGCTCTTATCTCCAGTCTCAATTAGACCTGATAGATAACTGGGTGTCAAATCAATGAATTGACAATGAATGTTGAAAAGTGCAAAGTTTGCTTCTTCACACGTAATGCCAACATTATTGAGTATTTTTATGCTTTCGAGGATGAAATTCTCCTTCGCGAAGAAGCTATCTAAGGTCTAGAGGTGACATTTGTTGGACACACGAATACTGTCACGGCATTGGCTAGAAAAATGCTTGTATTTGTTTCTAGCAACTGTAAATCATTCACTAAAATTACAGCCTCAACCATATACATCTTTCATTCGTTTCAAGTTATAGTAAGCTACTTTGATTTGGTATCCTCTGTACATAATGTCTGTACATAAGAAAATGTGCAAAGGCGTTCAAAGGCGATATTAATTTCGATTCATTGAAAACCATATTATCCAAAATTGAACAACCCATCATCTAGTTTACTGTCTTCATTTCATGTTATTTACGAATAATAATTAAGTAATATGTCATATTTTTTTCCTAATTCGACCATATATGTAAATTTATTTCTCAATTTGTCAAATCATCAATATGTCAACCTGTTGTTATATATTTGGTTTGAGTAGCCTTTATTTATCTTGCATTATAATATTATATATTGTCCTGTAAATGGATTCATCTATTGGGCAATAAATTTTGTTTTTCATCTTTGTTTTTCCATATTGACAATCGGAAACTAGCTGATAGAACTTCAATATGAGAATTATAACTGAGGAGATCAGTTTCTATATGTTCCTTCTTCAGTCTTCAGATTGCATCAGCTCATTATCAACGGAGTGTATGGTTTTTACTGAAGAATCAACAACAGCTAACAGATATTTTTTTTTCAGAAATTCACATAATTCCAGTGGGGCTAAACATTCATGACAACTGAAATATCACAGGGAATTCTACTGTATACTTTGAGAAACTCAACAACCATGTTATTGTATTCGTTTGAAAATATTTCCGTAGGATGAAACTGTATTAACTTCATTTGCAAATACAAGTGATATAAAAACAGAAAATTTCAATTCTAATTCTCCGTAATAGTCGAATAAAGTATTTTTCTGTAATAATTTCGAATCCGTTAAACTCCAAAACACAGAACGGGGCTGGGTTCTATACGTGATCAAACAATAAGTATTGTAAACCCAGAAAATATACGTCCCATATTTCACATGACTGTTTCCATGAAAGCTAATCCTCAACAAACGATCGATCATGCAGGATTCAAACAACTGTCAGAACTAACCTCTGATTAAACAGCATCCCAGAGGTTAGATGCGAGTTTGTATTTAGGAAAAATGCGTCGCTAACACGGAGAAATGTACATTGTTTGCAGTTCTCACTATTTCACACTTGATGTTTACCTACACGTATTATCCTGGTATTTATTCGAAGGATTTTCGTCCTGGTTCCTATTGTCGAGGCGAACATTTGTGGTTTCATGTTTGCGTTTTTATAATTAATATGACGATGGGGGATTGGCGCGGTGTTACAATTTTTTGCTTGTTTTAGGGACTCACATAATGTATAACGGGGTTTGAAATGGTTCATTAGACAGTATTTTTGTAAACATTTTTCACCTCAATATCAAACTAAGACTGGACGTAGTCCTCGTAACTTCAGGACGGTATTAAAGTATGTCAGGGCGATTTAATTAAAAAGTTCAATAGGACAGGTCGAGTCGTAAAGTTTTGCTGTTGTTGCTGCTTTGAACGAAAAATATCAACACCTCATCTGAGTATTTGGCAGTATTTTTGTGCAAAAGGTAGTGGAATTCAAACGGCCTCTTGCGGAACATTTTTGAATAGGGATATTTAATAATTATTTAGGAATATCAGCTAATTAGATAACTACTTACAAACATTTTCATGTTTATTTTAATGACCGTTTTGAAGTCATAATTTTTCTTCCTTGGAAAAATCAGAACCTCAACAATTACAAAGACATTAGTATCGTGCTGTTCAGAATAAATGGGATGATATTCACGTAAACATATTGTTTATTGTTCCATAAACAAATGGGTTATTGTTTAATGCATATGATCAGTATGGTTTCTGAAAAAATTCCATACAAAAAATTCTCCATACTCAGCAGAGAAATATTCGACTGATTTCAACTGGAGAACTGGAGATTGAGTTATATTCCAGTTGATAACAATTGATATCCGCTGAAAAAGCACATTTTCAGACTGGAAACTATTTATACAAACTAAAGTAGAATTGGTCGCTTTTTCAAAGGTGTAATTAGACTGATCCTAAATAGCTGAAAATCATCAACCTACCAGAAACTCTGGTAGGTTTATAAGTATTCAATATGAGTGATATCTTTTCTGCTGATCGCACTATAAGAAAAAAACAAGGTGAAGAGATATATAAACATACCTAAACACCTGTTTTATGCAGTATTCAAGAAGTCACTACGTGAATTAATGAATCGAGTTACATTTATAATAACTATTGTAAATAATTACATGTTAGGTAAATATATTCGTCTGTGTATTTGTATTTGAAATACAATCATTGCATCATTTGTTAAGGAAATGCAACCAGAATTGATGAAGTATTACTTCTCCAGAAGAAAATCCTTAGAGTTATGACTTTCAAGGATCCCAGAGACTCATGTAGAGATTTATTCTCAAATCTCCAAATTCTAACAGTCATCTCATCATATATACTTAACTGTGTATCTTATGTGAAATTTCACAAGCAGAAAAGACTTGAGTCGAGCTACAGGATATAATCTTCGCGAAAATCAGATGATCTCCATTCCACTTCATCACTCACCTATTGTTTCAAGAGGTCCTCACATGTCAATAAAATTATATAATACTCTAAATACTATTCCTATCGGCGTTAGAAACCTCACAAGTCTGAATTCATTCAAAAATGAGGCAAAATTACTTTTACTCAAAAATCAATTTTATTCTATTAGGGAGTAGGTACTTTAACTTTCACTAATCGATCTATATCCACAGCATACTTTTATCATATCCAATGTAGTTTTTGATAGGCATTTCAATCTGTATGTGTGAACAATTCGCTTTCTCTCCTCTTTTAATGTTATTTTATCAAAAGAACCTTTGCTATGCGCATCTGACACTTTTCTATATTAATTTGTATAAACCTGGAGGAATAAAGAAATACTACTATAATATGTGTGTGAGAGAAAAAAATTTACAATCCTTTTAGAATTTTCAGATAAGGTTTCAACGTTGAATTTTTCTGCCTCCAGATTTTCATCTGAACTACATGAATTCCACGTTATACTGTACATCACCGTTTTTTCTGTATTCTTTCCAATTTTCCACATATACAAATTGTAAATTCATATGAAGTCTCGACTCTACCCCCATCAGTCCTAGAACAGATATTCCAACCCCTGTTAATCGTCGGTAAAACGTAGAAACTCCTGTAGAAACACCTATTCAAACAGATATTAGAATCATCTGACCCTAATAGACAGACTACAAAAGCAACAACAGTTCAAACTATGCGTTAAATTCAGAAAGGTGCAAATACCAACTTGAAAAGCAAACAATGAGATTGACATTAGTACTGTGTTCAGAAAAGTTTAGGGGTTAAGAACAATCCTGGTAATGCGACTAAATTCTTAAATAAACACAAGTCTCAGGTCTGCGATATACACTAATGAACAAAAGTTAGGTCGACTGAACCCTGGTATTTATTACTATTATCAAACGAACCAAGCTTTTTGAACGAATAAGAAGGATAAAATTGAAATTAGAAAAGATATTAGAAAGGATACGTAAGTGATATTCTAGATTTTCATAAGGACCGCCGTTAAGATGAATATCATCTTGTTTTAGTCTTGAATATTATTGAAGTTAGGCTTTTTTGTGTAAAACAGTATTATTGAAAGCAAATAATATTTTTAAGTTCAATGATCGTGAATATAGAACGAAAAAAAAATGTTGAATAGAAATTATTCGGTAGATTTTCAAGACGATATTACTTATACCATATGTTAATGTCCATGTACATGGAAATTAAAAATAATATATTTAATCACATTTAGATGAACTTCAACTGATTAGGTGAAAAATGGAGTAGGTCAATTCGAATCCTTCATACTGTGTATTCGGTTTCAATGAATTCATAATTTTCATCAAAACAATCGTCAGTTTTAGTAAACAGTAGATTTTTGAAGTTATTGAATGAATCTAGTCTGTGAACTTTTTTTATAATATGTTTCCGTGTTAGGTATCACACGGAAAAACAGATTTTTAACAGATTTTTTCCACTATGAAATATTTTTTCCAACGTTAACGATATGAATATTCTTTGTATATTGATCGAAGTGACCGCACCCTGTATGTTATGATGATGCCAATTAAAAGTCAGAACGTTCATGGTGTGTCAATAATACTGAATTTCACTGAATATCTAATTGAACAGTAGTACCTAAATTTGATGACTGAGTAATAATGAAATTAATGAAAAACTCATTTTCTGAGTAGAACATACCACCTTGAAATTGAGGTTACATTTTTATGCCATAACTTTGTTCAAATTTCTCGTATAACGCTTGTAAATTGACGAAGTAACCAATGGGAAGTATCCCAGGTAGTGATACACGATATGTCCCTAACTTTGTTCAACCAGTTACTTTACGTCACTAAATGATATTTTTGGATGTTTATAGTACGTGTGATTTAGTCCGGATCTCGGATCTGCAGATGTGCTTTTGTTGTTTCTTATGCAAACAAATTGACAGTTAAACCCTCTACCGAAGTGTTTCGGGTCTTTGAATACAGAAATATGCCGAACAATAACATTATTCGCCTGGCCGAGGATTTTCTATGTCACTGGAAATGAATGAAATTATACTGATTAAAAAAATATCACGGTAACTGTCGAGTACTCTTCAACAAGTATTTTTATTTGAGTCCAATAGGATTGAGTTCGCAGAGACAAAGGGACACACGTAGAATGATAATATTAGTTTGTTTCAAAAGTTTCGTCTGTTTTGAAGGCATGTGTTTTCGTAGGTCCATAACTCAATGAATATTAATTCTACTGTATCGTTATATATACTGATCGATTGAGAATTATACATTGACGCTATTTTTTGTTCCTAATTTATATTTTTTGACTCATCTCAGCCTATGACTATATGATGCCGTTTAGCGACATTCGGCCAATTTTTCTCTAGGAATTCGAATTGATGGCGGAAGAAATGAGCGCCCATGTGATTTTTGATAGTTCAAAAGGTATAAGGTGAAGTGGGTATAAGTAAAGGTATATAAATCACGTTTGGGCTAAATTAGCTCCTTAATGTAATGATTACTATTGCCAAATTATAACAAAATGAGGCGAAGTATATTTAAGATATTTACAAAAAACTCTTTTTTTATTTTTATTTTAACACCCTGTATCTTGAGAACGAAGGATTTGCGGACCCATGTTCATATGATCATTTCGTCTTAAAATTACCTAAAGAATCGTATGTTAAATTTATGGTGCAATCAACAACCTGAATATTAGACGAAAAGTGAGTTTTGTTTGGCAATTATAAATATAAAGAGTTTGTTCTTCGTTTTATTCTGAGATGATAACTTGTTTAAAATAGATACACACCGTATCTGATAATGTGATGCACTATGAGAAAATAAAAGTCATTTTCGAATTCAGGACACCCAAAAACATTAGAAATACGCAAAAAACTAAGTAGCTCTCAATATTTCTTTTGCAGATTTGTGAACCACCGACAAGAAGATATACTTTTCAGCATGTTTTGGCCACCCTGTATAGCCGGAGTACACAAATAATAAAGTCCGTGTATGTGACATCCCCCGCATGAATAATTCACCAAGACGACAGAGAATCGACTCGGCCTATCGGGTGATCGCCGTTTGTCGCAATTAGACAATAGTCGACAGATTTAATATTATGGATGAATCGTTTGTGTTTCACGAAACGTAATTCTATTGTTCCGCAGATGAAGTTATGAGGCTGCCTCTATCGTGGTTTGTCATATTGCTACTAGCTCATTGTTATTTGGGTTGTTGTGGGGTCACGAAGTTGAGTTTTTGATTCCATTACCAGATTGGAGAATCGGAATACTGTGTTTTATGCGGGGTAGCCCATATTTCTTGACATGAAAGGTTTCGGCTTTCTGCTTCTCCAACTTCCTACGAAAAAGCCAGAAATTTTATATCCCAAAAAGTGAACTCTCGTAAAAATATACCTACCCCTTTCAACTCAATCATATTTCTATTAATGGGTGTTTTTTATAGAGGTATAGAACTTTGAGTTGGCATTACTTTTCAAGATGGCGACCGATTTAACAGCTGTCAAGTGATTTATTCTCAGTTTGGTTTGTCAATTCATCATGAATAGACTCACGCCTGAACAACGCTTGCAAATAGCGCAATTTTATTTCGAAAATAATTGTTCTGTGCGGAAAACGTATCGCGCACTACGTCCATTTTATCGTCGACAAAATCGTCCATCAGAGCAGTTAATTCGATTAACCATGGAACGTTTTCGCACCACGTTTACTCTTATTGATAACTCGCATCTCCAGAGACGCCGTACGGTGCGTACAAGCAAATTTCGTGAAGATGATCATGCTTCAACAATTCTGGTGACTATTGCAGCCTGGTATCTGGTTAGACTAGAGTGGATCTATTCGACCCTCTACCGTAACCCGCAAGGGTTTATTGTGGCTCACATTTATTCACACGCGGCCAAATAAACCCAGCTTCTCAACGAAGCTGATTAGTTTGTATGGTGAGTGGTCTCTTAGGTCAGATGGTGAGCGTAGGGCTCTGCAGATCTCTAAAAACCTGATCCTATCCCCAGCGGGGCAGGCAGAAAGTATGTGCTCTGCTGTTTCATCCATTTATCAAATAGATTGTGCCAGAAGTCCATAAATCTTCTTGCCATCCAGTTTGTTTGGCAAAGCTTGGAACGATGTCAATGACATGTTCTGGTTCAATGAAGCTGCGTGCAGCACCCTCCTTTGCAGAGAAGTTAGCAGCCTCATTGCCTACAAGGCCAGTGTGGCCTGGAATCCAGATCAGAGACAATCTGTTAGGTCTTTCTATCAAAAAGAGAAAGTCTCGGCAATTTGTTTCCAATTTAGATGTTGCTCGGTAGGAGCCAAGAGATTTCAACGCCGCTTGGCACACACACACACAACGCTGCTTGGCTGGATTCTTTCATCTCTCCGCACACAATTCAAAAACGTAAATTTCCGTTCGAAATACAGTAGCAGGTTGATATCCCTGCCCTGGGTCTGCGACTGAAAACACCTGCAGCAGAACCAGGTGTTTTGATCCATCTGTGATCCAACAACCATCCGCTCTTAATATTTCTTTCTCCCAGAGGATCCAGTCCTCGCTACTCGGTAACAGAATGATGTGACTTCCAGTGTCAACCAATAGTTTGCATTGAATCAATTTTTGTAATTGACAATGTGCATAAGTTTATGATATGCAGTCCATCTCGCCTCTCTCTCCAGAAAAATGTGGAAAAATGTTGATACACATTTGTTTTTTCCTTCAAATCCGTTTAAAACAATTGACATTATGTCATTTTTTATACATTTTTAAGAGAGTCAATGATTTCATTCCTCGCTTGCAACGATCAATGACATAGAATTTTGAGCCTCTAGTCTTCATTTGAACATACTTACATGGTAGGCTTTGAGCTGACCAGAAAAATATCAATAGCCTTTCCATAGACTGTGACCTTCAAACTGAAGCTCATCATATATCAACTTGATATCAACTGACAATGGGTTCTTTTACATCGTCTCAGATTTGGCTGTGAAAATACCTGATACCTGAGTCATTTTCTGAGTTCTTAAAATATAAATGTGGATAATACGGCTTTTATTTTATACAGCATATAATTTTTGGTAGATTACCTCAATGATTAATTGATTTTGCGGCATCAACTGCTAGGTTATCTGCCGCGTACTTGCGATTTGTTCTTCAAATTTCATCTATTATATCTGCGGCTTTCAAAAATGCCATCAGGTTGCTCAACGTTCGTCTATCTTCACATCTAATTTCTTTCATTACTCCAGTTATGTAACGACTCCTGGTTTCCTCATATTCTGGACATTCTACAAGTATATGTTCTACTGTAAGTACTGTTTGGCATGTAATACATAGAGGATGTTGTTCTCCTAGGAGCAAGTAAAGATATATCATTTTTGTATGGCCAATTCACACACGTGCAAGAACAACCTGTTTTTTTCTGGTCGATTTCAGTGGTGAAATTCGATTATTCACACTTGGTTTTGAGCATTTCAGTTTCGCGTCAGTTTCATTACAAAGAGTCTGCCAGTCAGATTCTTCTCTGGTTTGATTATAATTCTTCAGTGCTTCTAAGTGGAGTAGTACATCTTCATGTTCCTTGGAGTTAGCCACCATTCTAGCTGCCTTATGCACATCCTCGTAGTTCTTTATGCCACAATGAGTTATTGTCTATATTTATTTCATATGAAATTTGGATACGGACCAAGTGAAAAAAAAAAATCATTATTGTATCGACCATTTTAATTGGTGACATGTTATGTTTCTATTAGTTCTTTTATGGATATGTTATATCAAGCATTAAAAGAGACTTGATATTTTTGATCAAACTTTGATGTAGTTATGATTGTTTCGAGGGTTTTGGCCGTTTTCATATCCTGTATTTTTGTAGCTCCATATCTGAATAGATATTCAATCTACTAAACCGTGTGTACAAGTTTTGATTCTTTCTCTTTCTTCTGCTCATCACTATGCAATATTGTTGAGCGATTTTCTGCCAATTCTTCTCTATTTTTCCGAAAAATCAAGCAGGCATATGTTAATGACACTGTTAATGAACTGTTCGGTGGTTTGCGAAATTTTTTTGCCGTAGATGTGAGCCTCAAAGATGAGCCCGGAAATGGTTGAGGACTCTGGTGGCAAAAGTGCATTTTCGAAAAAAAAACAATTGTTAGAAACGGAGTTAATATAATTTTCATCGGATTTTACGGAGGTAATGCAAGCTGATAATAGAAAATCCTCGTTTTTTCACGGATCATAAAAGTATTTTTTTCATATTCCTTTCGAAAGTAATAGTTTTTTGAAGTATCCGCCATCCGCAATATATTTACGCAACTGTTTCCTTCTTGACTTGCACATAACATCTCTCACAGACCCATCTCACTAAGCAAAATATCCTTGACAAACATAAAACGCGATTGCACTATAAAAGCAATCAACAACATCAAAGAAATCTACTCGTCCAGCCGTATAAATTCGCGACTTATATCCAAAACAAATAAACAGTCCTAGTCGATCAAAACGCGACAAAAAGCTCAATATATCTTCATCTCCAATAAAAAACTTCATCATAGCTCGAAAACAAACTCATCAAAGGGGCAGCTATACAAACCGACCGAGTTCGTTTCATCTCAGGAATGGTCCAACGATTGATCTGAGACAAGTGTTTACAGGGTCAATATAGCCGGATTTCAATTAGACGCTGTATTTGCAGAACTCTCGTTATGATTTCATATCGGACAATCTGGGCTAGAGTCAACTATGATCATATATTTCTATCAATATTTGGATTGGGAGTCGCGGATATTTGGCAGACATTGCTTAGGTTTTTGAACTACGAAATTTAAGAAAACTATCATGATTTAGCCTAAATAATAACAGCATTAATTCTACGAATCAGCAAAATCAAACAGTATTCCGCCTTCAATGTTTGGAGAATAAACTGATGGATCTCATCTTATCAGAAGTGGGATGAATTTCGAAAACAAATCCTTCAGAAGTGGGATAAAAAGTTACTTCAAGAATGATAGGAACTAAAATGTAACCCTGTTTCTGTAATAGGGTAATGATATTTATGGGATGTTTGTTGTGTGCCATCCTGTGAAACAGAGTAGTCATACACGAGTCAGTCGTACAAATGGACGTCGCATAGGGTCGCCGCCGCGACGCGTGTCCTACACATGTAGAGCAGAACGCAATTATTGTCGGATGTAATGCACGAGCGAATTGTGCTTTGTCTTCTCTTGTTTATGGGTTATTGCAGCCGATATAAAAGCCATCGATTCGGAACAATTATACGGAACATCAGATCCGACACCAAAAACAATAAATACGGGCCCGATGTCATTGTACGTTCGTATGGTGTATTATTCCGTAAGAGTGATTTCAGGTGACTGTCTAATCTCAGCATATCAGGATCGTCACCGAATACAAACACTAGATTAGTTATTTGAACAGAAAAGGTTACCTTGATTTGAAAAATAAAGGTGTGGCACATAAAAATTGTACTGTATCTTGGAATTTTTCTAATAGGTTCCAAATCTGTTAAGGATATTCCTGAGGAAGTCCAATACAGTGGATTAAAAGTAAATTATAAGAATAATACAATTCCGAAGTAAGATAACAAGTGGATTATTTCAGAAAAAATTAAAATGGATAAAAATATGAACTAATATAATTCTTACAGGCAAGTAACACTAGACACGATACAACAACAAAAGCAGAGAGTATTAGATGGCTGAGGAATATGGTTTTTCAAAGCAGGAAACTAATATATTGAAGGTTATTTAAGAAGTTAACCAATCGAAGAGTTCTGGGAATGAAGCTGTTATATGAATAATTAAATCAGTGAAATAAAACGTAAAACGTTTGCACCTCTCTAGTTGAGCGACTGGGGACATATAAAGATATTTTGGAGAGAATCTCGGGACTGATACTCAGTCCGTTGCTAATTTTGAATAGAAGTATTAAACCTTAATGTTTTCTGAAAGCCTCAAGAGGAGGTATGTTCAAAATGCACTCCAATGCAGTATAAATAATTGCTGTATCATCAGCAAAACTGAGAACTGTGCCTTTCGATTTACGAAGTAGTAGGCTATTCAGCTATAACGTGAACAATAACGAACCTAACACCGTGCCTTGTGGTACGCCAAAGGTGACGGTTCTGATTTCACTTGTGCAGTTATTCACACTCACCTTTTGTTGTCGATCCGTTAAGTAACTCTTAAAAAATCATGCACCTTTCCTCTGATACTGTATGCGTATAATTTTTTCAATAATATACTATGAGAAATGGTGTCAAATGCTTTTGAGAGGTCTATATATATATACATAACGTTGAAATTTTTTTGTCAATTGCATCATAAATACGTGTTGTTAATGAATGAATAGCGTGTTCTGTTAACAGCCCTACTCTTAAACCATATTGACGTTTAGAAATGATGTTATGTCGGTTCAAGATATTCGTAATTCTACTTTTCAACATTATTTCGATTACCTTGGCTAACGATGAAATTAATGATATAGGCCTATACTTATTTATATCTGTTTTATCACCTGATTTATGCAATGGTTTAATGAGATCAATTTTTAAGGCTTTAGGAAAATAAAGCCAAGCATCTTCATACCATCTTCAATTACAGCGGTAATGTGTGATTTATAGCTAAGTGTGGAGTCTAGGATCATACCTAGATCTTTGGTTTCAATAGCAGAACGTAAGGTCCGATTATTTATACTATATTCGAAATAACGGAGCAGGACGAAGATGGATTTCCACTACTCCGGAGTGGGAAAATACAACTGTTGAGGACAAGGCAGTCGATTCTTGAGTAGCTAGCTCCTTGAGGAGTTGATACATCTTCAGTTCATATTCTATGACTGGGTATTACGACTTTGTGAAGCGTATTTATGCTGATTCAGATAGTTTGGTGTATTAATACCTGTACTTGGAAAAAGTAAATTGTCAATAACTACCTTCAACATTATTCTAGTTGCCTTCATGATGTTGGTTATTCTTGAACTTCTCAGAATGAGATTCTATATTCTGTTGAGATTCACAGCTTTTCCTCTTCTGTTGAAATTATCCGTTTGTTTATTGCTTCCCGTACCGATCGGCTCTGATTGAGATCAATGAGTTTCGTATTTTTAAACAGAATCCTGTGGTTTCCACCACTGTATTCCTCCATAGTCGACTTTGCTGTATCCTCTTGGTGGGTTTGAACATCGTTTTGATGTTGTGTTTTTCCAAGAGTTTTCCAATTCTGCCTGTGGCCCTAGAGATATATGGTACATACGCACGTGTAACCATCTGAGCCTTCTCGCTGTTTTGAGCCATTGACCACTGTATCCATTCGATCTGGAGGTCACTTCATAATGTTCCAGCTTCTTTTTCTAGATGTTCTGGTTCACATATTCTTCAAGTCCGTTCAGTGAGAGTGGAGATAACTCCACTCTTTTGACTTGGATGATGGTTGATTGTACCAGCAGGTACCTATTCGTGTGCGTGGGTTTCCGATACACTTTGTTGGCTAATCTAGCACCACATCGGTCAATAAGTACATCTAGGAATGCTATCCACTGATCCTGTTCAGTCTCCATGGTGAACTTGATGCTGGGGTCTTGAACGGGCGAGTGGTGTAGGAAAAGATTCAGAGCGTCCCTTCCATTTTTCCAGATGACAAAGCTGTCATCCAAGTTACGTAGCCACAAGGTCGGTTTCAACTCAAAGGCGTCGATTGCCTTCTCTCCGAAACTTTCCATAAAGTTGGCTACCTCTGAGCTGAGTGGACTTCCCATCGCCACGCCATCTAGTTGCTCATAGAAGTTTTCCTTTCATTGAAAGAAACTCTCCGTGAGACATGCTCTGAAGAAATAGACGATATCGCTTGGGGGCACATAAAAAAACAAAGAGACCCTAGCTGCAGGGTCAGCACCTCCTCACGAGGAGGTAAGTAGGGAATCTATGGACAACCTTTATGGAACAAACGTCCAACAAATGTACAAACTAGTAACTGGTGTCATGGAAAGGAAGGAAAAAATGCAAAGGGTTCTTAGGGATGCATTGTTTGTTCAAATGTTGCATTATTTCTTTAATGAAACTATGGGCCATGTGATAGCGAATCTAACAACAGAAAATTTGAGTGACAGCAAGAGTATCTACCTTCTCTCTGAGTGATGCCTATCGGGAATAATTCACCACTCTGGAATTCTGCACTCCAACCGATTGCTGTGTCTCTATTGCACCGCCGGTATTCTGTTAATTTCGAATTCCGCACCGTCTCCCGTTGAGTCGAAGGTATGTCCAAATATTTGAGAAACTCATCATAACTGATATCACAAAAGACGAAAACAAAGGTGACCGTTTGACAGCAATTCCTCATCGTTCTCGATCTGGAAATTTCCGGCATGTCTGGATGCATATCACGGAAAAATTCAATATCTGTGAGGTATTGGAGATAGTCGATGGCTCGCATTGTGCGGGAGTCGGATCCACATTCCGTCTTACAGACAGGACCGTTTCGAATATAAATTAATACCGGATTCGAGGAACAATTCAACGAGAGGAAAATAAATGAAACGATTTATTTCTGTTTGTACTCGTATCCTGATGAGTTGTTAATAGATGTTTTTTTTTTTCATTTTCAGTTGGAAATGTTCCTTTTTCCGATAGTTATTTCTACTAAAAATACCTTCCTGTCAATTTTCACGGGAATGAACATTTTCTTGAGTGTATCACAGATACAATTTATTTCAATTCTTTCTTTAGATTTTCAAGCAAGATAAAACCAGTCTGTATGTCTTCCACATATTATTCCCACCTAACTGTTATGTTTCTAATCGAATTATTGTGATATTTTCCTCACTTATCATTATAGTAATCTCGCATTTCGTTTATAGTCTATATATGGAATTGACCTTCGTTTGGCAGAATTTTCAGCTCTTCGGTCGATTCACTGATTTCCTTCATGAATTTCAAGGACCATATCACGCGAAGGGGATATCCATAAACTTCTTATCGAATTCAGTAAATAAATCAGTGTAAAACTGATGTTTGCAGGCAATATTTCTAAATTTAAAACAGACTGCCAATCCCTATAGTGTCATTCAAGCCATCCCGTAACGATATGTCTATTTTTTCTTCATATTCTGAAGATGTCAAGTCGACTGGTGTTGGGTTCAACTCAACTCCACTGTTTACAAGCTCTTTTATTCGAAGAACTGCGATTATGTGAAATGAACTTCCTGGGAATGTTTTCCTAAATGAATTCAATCTCCAGCTATTCAAATCCTTCTGTGCTACACATAGGCACCGCTTCTAGAGCGCCTTAAAGATTTCCCTGCAGTGCTTGTATTTTGTCGAGAAAAAACATGCGTTTCTGTTGATTGAAAGAAGTGCTTATTTTTGGAATCATTTCACGCCGGAAGTCCCAGTTTTACCTTTCATTTATGACTCTATTCTATTTGACGAAGGGTTAAAGTACCAATAAAGTGCGTCAACAATACAGCAACATAATACGAAACCTATAATAGCCATAAAGCTCATAATTAAATCATAAACCCCCATAATAGGATCGTCGCGTTATAAAAATTTAATACCACACCAGAAAACCAATCAAACTTGAGTATATTTATCAGTGTTTGCCATTAAAGCAGACGCTGTTTGTTTTTCTCACGAGATTGAAACCGATATTATTATTATTAATTGAGTATCCTGGACGGCGTGTTAATAATGTATCGTTGTTCAGCGCGAGTAATAAACAACAAGAATAATCAATTTAGACAAAATGGTTTTATATTAATTCGTTTTATGTGCCAGACATGCTGATGTATGGATGAACTCCCACTCAACCGGGCAAAGGAAATTATTACATGTAGGGTTTTGAAGATTCCTTCATATTTCATCATTGAGTAGAATTTGTATTCAACAATAATAACCCAAGAAACTGTAGAAGAAATATGCGCTATCATTGGAAGGGTTCCATTCATTGGTCTATGAATGCTTTTTTGTGGAAAAGTCAATGGTTTTCCATGTTCATCAAGATTTTCAAACTTCCACCACCAAAAAAATTAATGAAGATAAATTCAAAGAGAATATTTCTTAATGAAGAACAAACTGATAAATTTTCACTTTGTTATTTAGCAATACCACGAAATCAAACAGAGTTTTATCAACAATGTCCTACCTACTTGACGCACCAATACGTCGCGTATTCTTATCGAATTCATTGGAATTCGTCTTATCATTCTGAAACGTCCCGAATATGATCTTGAGATTTCTGGATATCATATAGAAATTAATCGAATTTGGGTTTGAATTGAAGAATTGCTGTTAGTTTCTTGAGTTTATGTGAATCAGTGATAGGTATTTCATTTTGATCCCTCGTATATTTTCATTACTTTGGTGAGTTTTATTCTTTTCACATTTTCATTTGAGTTGTCCCAGTAGAGTTAGGACCTAGTCACTATCATAATCATAGTATCAAATGAAACCTGTCAATTTCTGCATTTAATATTCGATTCTAACGATTCAATTTGATTAGAACAGTGACAGTGATTGACAGTGATTGAAAGTGTGAGAATGATGAATAACTAGGCATCATTTTTTTGAAAAATAACTAATAAAATTTCTACATTTAATATTCGATTCTATCGGTTCAATTTGATTAGAACAGTGACAGTGATTGACAGTGATTGAAAGTGTGAGAATGATGAATAAATAGGCATCATTTTTTTGAAAAATAACTAATAAAATTTCGTGGTATTTTGGTATTATTTTTGATAAGTACTCCTATCATCACATCGAGAAACTGAAGGTAAGTCATTTATTTGTTGAATTATGAAATGAAAAATGGGAAATGAAACAAATAATTGATAATATCAGCCCTTATATATATTACATATCTAAAATCATCTCTTTGAGATGATAACCGAAAAATCCTATATTGGTGGAACTAAGAGGCCATTGAATGTTCGCATTGCCGACCACATGAAGCACACACAGCGAGGGGAAACCAGCAAATCAGGAATAGCAGACCATGTTTGGACCCATCAACCATTGGACCATTGCACAGAGAGGAACATTGGTTTAGGAGAAAATTCAAGGAAGCCGCATACATGTTGTCCAACAACGTATTCAGCCAGGCCAGCGTAGAAATACGCAACATATGAAAACTCATCAACAAGCGAAAAATGGCCAACTCCCGCCAAAACGGTCATCTCTCACGGAACCAGTGAAGCGGAAAATGGAAAGGGGGGATAAGTGAAAGTACTCAAACGACCTATAAATAGTAATCTCTCGGAGTAATCAGTCCAGTCATCACCCGAAGACGATTGTAGATACTAACAATCGGAACGTCGTGAACTAACGTGACTTGGAATCTCTCCACTTTTTATTTTTATTTTCTTTTTTCATTCCTTTATTTTTATTTTGTTTTCATTTATTCAATTGTTATATTTTCACTTGTAGTTTATTTCACTATTATTTCATTTCAGGTTTATTTTGCCTAATATAATTGTTATCTTCAGCTATTCATTTTTAATTATTTTTTTTAGTTGTTTCAGGGATTTCAAATCATTTTATATAGTAGACAATGGAAGTCCGAACTAGTGAAATTCTGTATTTTTCTATTAGGATCATTCATGAATGTCATAAATTGGTTTAGCTGTTCATAGCTATGTCTGCTGGAAGTGGACTAAGGGGTGAGCCCATTGATGAACCTGAATCCTAAAATTTATCGTTGAACTCTAAGTAGCTCTGATTTACGCATATGTCGGAATCTGTCGAAATTTCAAAAGAAGTGATGTGGTCTACTTTGGGTTGATCTTATATATCTAAAATGGGAGAACATACTCTTTACATCGGATGAAACTAAAATTGAATAATGTGGCATGGTTTGGTTACTCATAGTCACTCAATTTAGCAAATTTTCAACGCTGTGACGAAGTTGGTAAGATTTTTAAACAACTTGTTTAAAATATGTTCCTAGTTCTCTCACCAGGCTGTTCATATATAAAACTATCGGTCTTATCGGTTATCTTTTTTGTGTGTTTTTATTAGGCCATAAAGTTTAGGGCAGGGGGGTTTCTTGTTGGTGATTCTGTGTTTCTTTAATTCCGTGAAAATGAGTTCAGTATCTGAAAGGAAGTTTTGTAGTTTATCTTGAATTTCTCGTTATGAATCACTTATTCAATTTTCTGGATATTTGTTTCTGGTTCAAGTATAACGTGGCATCCGATTCATCAGATTTCATGATCATGGGAAGTTAAAAACCCATACTTCCAGTTATATTTCGGTGTTTCAGTAATCAACTCGTTATACTCTCGACACCTGTCCATTTCATCTATTGACATGTTATATATAAATTTAATTAAATTCGCTAACAGTGTTTAATATAGTCACGAAGATATCCCGAGCTGCATATCGGCTGATAAGGGACCATCGGTCCGGCACGCGTTTCAGATTGCTCGTCCTTTATCAGCTTTTCACACTCTGTTCATTAGCGGGAAATTTAATAAAGCCGTATTCGAAACGGAATTGTCAATATTTTATTATCGAATTGTTAACCGGTTGATACCTGTGTCGTTATGGAAAATTGGCTGATGATTCCAATCAGTATTCACTGTAATCGAAATATATTCAAATTGGATGAAAAACTTTGAAATACCATCTGTTATCTAGGATACATAAATAATGGTTGAGAAATAGTATATTCATACTATAAATTGGAAACAACAAAATCCTGTAGCGTTCAATAACAACTCATCTGAATAATTCCAAATGCTCAATATTACCACGAAAAGTAAAAATAGTATTACTCCTGACTTGACTAAACAAGTGGATAACTTTTCTTCACCTGGAAGCTGCTTACCGAAAGTTTCCTGAAGGCTCTACTGAAAGCTTCGGATGTTGATGAAAGCTGCTGGAAAGCCCTACTAAAAGCTGCCTTTTAGCTGCCTACTAAAAGTTGCCTTCTAGAAGATTCCTGGAAGATGCCTACTAGAATATTTCTGGAAGCTGCCCTTGAAGATTCCTGGAAGCTGCTTGGAAACTAAAGGGGATCTGTCTGGGAGCCCCACTGAAAGCTGTCTACTTGAAGAATTCTGAATGACCTACTGATAGTTTGGGAGCTTTTTACTGAAATCTGCCTAAAATTCCTATTGGAAGCTGCCTACTGAAAGCTTCCTGAAAGCTACATGGAAACAGCTGAGAAATTTCTGAAAGCTACATGGAATCTAGTTGGTAGCTGATTGGAAGCTACTCTCTGGAATCTTTCTGGAATATATCTGATGAATGCCTGAAAGTTGCATGGGAGCTGTCTCTGAGCTGATTTTTGAAAGCTGTCTAGGAACCCAACTGGAATCTACCTTTCGGAAGCTATCTGGAAGTTCTGTGGGAGCTGCCTGGGAGCCTGCGGGTAGTTGTATTGGAGCTGCATGGAAGCTGCTTTCTAAAAGCTACCTAAGAGCCATACTGCTTGCTGAAAGATGCCTGGAAACCAACTTGGGGCGCTCTGGGAGCTGCTCTGTGGAACCTGGCTGGAAACTGTCTGAAAGTTGCATATAATCTATTTGGGAGCTACTTTCACAAAGCTGCCTACAGAAATCGGCCTGAAAGCTTTATGAGGGCTGCCTGTAAACTGCCTGAAAGCTATCTACTGAAAGCTTTTTCACAGATGCTTGAAAACTGTCTGGAAGCTGCCTAAATTAACTACGTGAAAACTACTTGGAGACTGCCTGGAAACTGTCTACCAAAAGCTTCTTGAAAACTGCCTTGAACTAACTGAAATCTATCTGAAAGCTGCTTACCTGAAGCTGTTCGAAAAACCTACAAAAAGCAGCCTTCTGTCTAGGAGCATTGCAGCTTCCTGGAAGCTGCCTGCTAGAAGCTTCCTGGAAGCTCTCTGGGGGCTGCCCGTGAACTGTTTGGAAGCTACCTACTAGAAGCTTCCTGCGCTTGGGAACAGCCTTGAAGGTATCTCATGAAATTACCTGGAAGTTGCCTGGAAACTAACTGAAAGCTATCTGGAAGTTTCTCACTTGAAGCTGTTCGAAAGACCTACAGGAAGCTGCCTAATGTAGACTTCTTGGAAGTTGTCTTCTGAAAGCTGTCTGAAAATTAACTGAAAGCTGTCTGTGAGATGCTTACTTGAAGCTGATCGAAAGACCTACAAGAAGCTGCTTATTGAAAACTTTCTGGAAACCTGTTGGCAACTGCCTGAAAGCTTCCTGGAAACTACTTGGAAGTTGTATACTGAGAGCTTTTCGAAAGCTGTCAACCTGAATCTGCTTGAAAGACCTACAGAAAGCTGCATAGTGTGGGATTCCTGGAACCTGGCTGGTAACTGCCTGGAAGCAACCTAATGGAACTGCCTGGAAGCTTTCTGGAAAATACCTGGAAGCTCTCTACTGAAAGCTGTCTGAAAGCTGCCTGATAACTGACTGAAAATTGTCTGGAAGCTGTTTACTTGAAACTGCTTGAAAGACAGACCTACAGAAAGATGCATAATATAGGCTTCCTTGAACCTGGCTGGTAATTCCCTGGATGCTGCATGGGAGATGCTTACTGAATGTTGCCTGGAAACTAACTGAAAGCTATCTGGAAGTTTCTCACTTGAAGCTGCTCGAAAGACCTACAGGAAGCTGCCTAATGTAGACTTCTTGGAAGTTGTCTTCTGAAAGCTGTCTGAAAATTAACTGGAAGCTGTCTGTGAGATGCTTACTTGAAGCTGCTCGAAATACCTACAAGAAGCTGCATATTGAAAACTTTCTGGAAACCGGTTGTTAACTGCCTGAAAGCTTCCTGGAAACTACTTGGAAGCTGTATACTGAGAGCTTTTTGAAAGCTGTCAACCTGAATCTGCTTGAAAGACCTACAGAAAGCTGCATAGTGTAGGATTCCTGGAACCTGGCTGGTAACTGCCTGGAAGCGACCTAATGGAACTACCTGAAAGCTTTTTGGAACATACCTGGAAGCTCTCTACTGAAAGCTGTCTGAAAGCTGCCTGGGAACTGATTGAAAATTGTCTGGAAGCTTGAAACTGCTTGAAAGACCTACAGAAAGATGCATAATATAGGCTTCCTTGAAACTGGCTGGTAACTCCCTGGATGCTGCATGGGAGATGCTTACTGAAAGTTGCCTGGAAACTAACTGAAAGCTATCTGGAAGTTTCTCACTTGAGGCTGCTCGAAAGACCTACAGGAAGCTGCCTAATGTAGACTTCTTGGAAGTTGTCTACTGAAAGCTGTCTGAAAATTAACTGGAAGCTGTCTGTGAGATGCTTACTTGAAGCTGCTCGAAATACCTACAAGAAGCTGCATATTGAAAACTTTCTGGAAACTGGTTGTTAACTGCCTGGAAGCTTCCTGGAAACTACTTGGAAGCTGTATATTGAGAGCTTTTTGAAAGCTGTCAACCTGAATCTGCTTGAAAGACCTACAGAAAGCTGCATAGTGGAGGATTCCTGGAACCTGGCTGATAACTCCCTGGATGCTGCATGGGAGATGCTTACTGAATGTTGATATGAAGCGGCCTATTGGACATTCCAGTTGATCTTAGAAGTGCTATTGATGACAATTATTTTTCAGCTGATTTTCTGTTGATTCAGCTTCATCAATTCTTCAAACTACAGTAATTCAGTCGACGATATCAATGGTTTATATTTCCTATAGAACTAATAAGTTTGTATTGAATGGAAAATTGATTTTTCGAAAATTTTGATGAAAGCACTAGAAATGAGATGATTTCCACATGCAGGTAGTACAATCAAGAAGTATCTAACATCCCCCTATCACGATTTTAACGTTTTCTCCTGCATTAAAATTTCAATTCAACATATGCTCGATCTCTATCAGTAACAATATCGAGAATTAATATTTTCATATCAAACGACCCAGTTTAATTAATATGACACACTCCATAATAATAGTTTTCATGTGAATTTGAATAATAAAATGATATTTGTGTTGCATATCAGGCGTATATTATATTTTGATCAGAACGATTGAGTTTTTATAATATGTACATTGACATAGGGATGATAGCAATCAAATATAAATATGTATTTCATTTGAATGAGTTATAGAATCATGAACGAATGAATAATGAATCAATGATCCGTTTTTCCTTCACAGAATGTATATTCAATCATTCCTTTCAGTTTTTCAACCCCCCTGACATCAACAAAGATAATAAATTCTCTCAATCTCGCAACCTGAGATCCTTGATTTAAGGGGTCATTCAGTACCAAGTCCCTCTGATCTGAATCTTCTGATCTGGTTACAGAATCCATAATTAGCTAAGAAAGAAGGTCCATCCAGGTCTTGCCATAATTTCCTGGCTGTCATTGCCAGGCCTCCTAGATTTGTTGATAGGATCACGAGTTGGAAAATTTTGAAGTTCCTGCTCTCGTTGCTACAGGAAGAATAGGTAGGTTCGTTTGTCGATATCCATCTCCTCTGTAGACTCATTGGTCTGTGGAAAATCCCATGAGTAGGTAGGCAAAGAAGGTTCACAATGGGATATCATTCAGCTGGAGCATGAAAGCACAAGTAATCCTTTCGATCACACATTCTGTTGTGACAGGAGAAAGCAGACACTTGTTTATTCATTCATTTATTTATCGTGTATTGAGTTTCATACCATTGTCAGAACACCAATTGCATAATTGGTTCTGCTTTCTCTGGAGTTCTACACAGTCGTTCGATGAATCAATTATCTGGTAAACTTTTGAATCATCTGCGAAGATTAGAAATTCTGCATCAGAAAAGCACTACTAAATATTGTTCATGAAAACATTGAACAGCAGTGGTCCCAAATGTAATATTTGGGTCAGAATGTCATCGTCATTTCATCCAGGTTTGGAGACCAGCTCCCCTACCCTTTTGGCTGATTGTTGGTCTTGAGAGGGACCAATGGGTTCATGACTGATTGGTGACGGCATGAAGTCCTTAGACATCAGTGCCGCCCTTCACGGGATACCCCTACCTGGCTGGGGTGGGATGGATGAAAAAGTTATTCATCCGTCAACGGGGGACATGAGGGTCTCATTCAACAGAGTGTCGGGGCCTTCTATATCGGGAGGGGTCGTCTACAGCATAATCTGTGGTTTTCCTAACTAACTAATATTTGGGTAACACCCGTTGGTACTGAACTTCCAGAATGATTAAATACATCAATTCAAGGTCTGTATTCGATTAGTGAGATCTCAGATAACAGGTTGCCGCAAATTCACATGTGTTTAAGTTTTTGTAATAATTCAGTATGGCTGAAAAAATATGTGTGATGTGTATGAATCTGCTCGTCTACATAGACGAGCAGATTGAGTTCAGTTGACCTCCCTGAACGGCATCCAAATTGTTGATTATTAAGTAATGGGTCTAGGATTATGTTATCAGGTGTTCACTTTCGAGAAAATCTAGAAATTACGGAATGCTACTCTGGATGCAGATTGCTCTGTAGTTTGTAATATCAGACATTTCGCCAGATTTGTATATAAGGGTTACAAAGCTATATTTCCAGAAATCTGAAACAATGCTCTGTTCAATACTGTTGTTGAAGATAATATGTGATGATCGTGCTAGGATACAGCTACAGTGCTCCAATGATGATGGAGATGATGGAGAAGGTCAGTCCAGATGGTGTCCCATCTGGACTGACCTTCCATGGATTTCGGAAATTGACAGGCACAGTTTGGACAAGGAAGGAGAGTTTATAGGTTCATACTCAAGACAGGTTTGGATCTTCGGAAAGAAGGTCAATCACGGCAGAGCCCCGCATTACCGTGACAAGGCGATGCGCCAGGGAGGACGCCAGGTATCTCAAAGGTTCCGTAGAGATAGCTGATAGGCTCAGTGTCATTCATCCTCTTGGCACGGATACATACACCTAAGGATTAGGCCATTGTTGGGTTGCCATTCAGTTAGGGAGTAACAGAACAAGTAATTCTGTCATTCCTGTATCCAGCGGGGCTATGTGGAAGCAGGCATCCGATGGCCGATTTGCTCAACCCCCACGCCAAAAACAGCATGCAAAGTTGTTCAGGCAGTGAAAAATGAACAAGGACAGCTAACCCGCCACTCGAGACAGGTAGTCACAGAGTACACAGAGCTGCAGTAATCTCGCAACATACTGGCAAGCTCAATCCCCATAATAAATTTGACAGCTCGCTCATCATTACACAATCCAAGGAAGCACGCTTCAAAAATCAGCAAGTAGTAGTTGAATCAGTGTGACAGACCCCCTCCACATTTGGAGCGAACAATTCGAAGCTATTATTGACGTGATCTAACCATCTTCCTAAAAAGAATCAACAACGTTTTTGATTTGTTGAATTCATCCCAAGTTAGAAACCCGCCCTCATGAACGTGGAAACCCATAACACTCAGCGTCTATTTAATCTCCAATCCCACACGCCTTCCAATATCCGGAACTTATTCCTTTAATGAAACCTTCTTTTCCCATATTGTGATCGTGTCAATATTTTCCCAGGGAGGCGTCTCGGCCTCTTTAATTACATCACGTCTGTTCTGGATGTGGACGGCGGTGTCTTTGATGTATCCGCCATCTTACGTGTACACGCTACATGAAAGATACATGAGCTTCCGATCTCCGCCTCTAAACCAACATGACTCTGTCGAATCCACGAAGATGTTGCCCGTGTTTCTGAGGCGATTGTTTGTATACGAACTTCTCTTAGTCCGGGTCGTGTTTGCTTTGATGAACTCGTGTTACCACCCCCAAGGAATATTGGATTTGTTGGAATATGTTAGATAGTCGTGGAGTTTTCAAATATTGTTGACGGGGAGTCTGACAAGACGAATGACAGTACCGTCACTTCTGTGGAAAATATATGATTGTCCCTGAAAAACTCATTGCTTGATAATAATAATGATGAATTTTATGATGGTCATGTGATCACATGAATATTATTATAGTATATCATCTTGAGTATGTTTCAATATACAATGGTAGAAAAGAGGGAATTGGGAATACCAGGAAATTATGAAGAAGGAGGGTCAGACCAACCAAAAACAGCAAAACAACAGCATTCTTGGATGTCTTCTTGAATGTCTGATCAGATAATGATAAAAAATCAATGACTTAGTTCATATGAATTGGTGCAACATATGAGACATTACCTTTATATCCAGCTTTCATTCTAGAAAATTGTGCACTTGTGCTTGCTCGTCCTTTGTCTATACTAATTAGTGTCTGCTTAAGATCCACAGGGATCTGGAAATCATCAAAAGTCTGTCCCATTTTTAAGAAAGGAGATAGACGAAATATTTCAAATTATCGGCATATCTCTATTATTTGCAACTTTGCAAAGGTTTTTGAGATTCTGCTGGAGCGAGTTATATATCGGCATGTGAGTTGCAATATAAGTATAAACCAACCCGGTTTTATGAAAAATTGTTCAACGGTCACCAACCTTCCGACTGTAACCCAACATATTGCTGAATCTATTGACAATAGGGCCCAAATCTGGCATCAAGTCTGGGACCGTTGCTCTTCAATAAATGATATTGTAGATGTTAGAGATGTATATTTCCTTTTGTATGCCGATGATCTAAAACTATACCGCCTCATTGAAAACATAGATGATTGTGTGAACCTCTCAGTAAACGTATGACGGGTTGTAGAATGGTGTTATCGAAATAACTTGTCGCTAAATCCGGATAAATGTAAGGTCATGTCCTACAGTTTATAAACGAACAACTTGATCATTGATTATTATTCAATAGAAAACGTTTTCCTTGTGAGACCAGAAACATATGATCTTGGCGTCACATTTGACATTGCACTATCATTTAATAGCAATATCGATCATGTTGTAACCTTCTCTTTCGTTTGTACTGATTAATTGCACGTAACAGTAGTGATTTCATAGAAACTTCGTCTTTAAAAACTCTAATCTTTGCTTTCATAAGATCAAAGTTAGAATAAACGTCAGTTGTGTGGAGCCCCTTTCATCAATATCATATAGATAGAATAGAAGCAATTCAATGACGATTTTTGAAACTGCCAAGCATAAAAACAGATGGCATTTCTCCTCCATTAGGAACATTCCACTCTGAATTGCTACAGAAGTATAACTTTTTCAGTCTCAAAAAAAGGCGTGAATATTATAGATTTGTACTGACCTCTAAAATTATCAAAAGAATTACTATAAAATTATCAAAAGAGCATCTCGCACAAATGTTCTGGAGAATTCTCCGAACCATACCATATGTGAAGCGATAAACTCTGTTAAGGATAATTTAGATATATAAAGTTGCAAATTGTCAGATATAAAATCCCACTTCCTAAAATAATTGTTTTGTCACCTATTACAAATATAAAATGTGTAGTCTTTAAAGTCACTAGTTTGTGATGTATTTATTATACTCTGTTATTTCCTGCTCTGTAATTGGGTTATTTCCTGTAGATTATTTATTGCAAATAAATAAAAAAATAAATGTTGTGAGGAAGGATGGACAGGTATTGCAAAAGAATCCGCTTCAATGCAATTCTGTGATCTTCCAAAAATACTTCATTTGGATATCTAGGCCCTTCACTTTTCACCAATTCATAAATGAATGTTGTTGCTAGATATTGCACCCCTAATTTCACATTTAGCTCTTTGCTAGCCATAAGAAAGGACTGAGAAAACTTTGTAACTCAGACTTGTTATGCGCTGTTTGGAACATTTGGTGCAGTAATGAAGGATAAGTTTCGGTTCAGCTCTTATCTTAGAAAGAAAACAAATGGATTCGAGTTTGAAGAAAAACATGCTACGAACATGATTGACATTTTTTGATAATGTCAAGTGATTATCAGAGTTTACCCCGATATTTTGAGCGAGTGAAACCCAATTCATATTGTCATGATTGATTCACAGTCTGAAGTTATCGCTTTCAGACATTTGTTAAGCTGAGTCTGTACACAGGGCAAGTGTTTTGCTGTTGGATTGATACGTAAACCGTGACCTCTGTGTAACGAGAAATCTTCTTGTGAGTTTCTCATATCTATATACATATGGTGAAGATGGATTGACCAAGATATAAATTTCTAAGTTGTCATAAGTGTATCTGTGACAACCAAAGGGTAGAGGGTAAAAAATTGAGACTGAGAAGAGTTTGAGTCCTAATATACTTCTTTGGGGGATGCCATTATAGATATTTCCAATTGCAGAGCTATTGAGCCCTCAAATGAGAAAAACCCTTTTTGCTTTCTGCTTCAATATAGATAGAAAGTGTCAAACCAAATCGTCGGCCACATCAATCGAGATAGAGTTCCGTCAATCAATATAGATAGATTCTATTTCTATATTTTCTTCGGGTTTCCGTTTTCTATAGCCCAATCATTTGATTGTGGGTTGTGTCTCATTAAAACTCAACCCATGTGAATATTGAGTGGATGTCCCTACATTAGAGTTTTCAGACATCTACCGGTTCCTCCGATGTAGACGTTGTTGCATTCTGCGCATGGGATTTCATGGATTACACTGCTCTGAAGTTTTGTGGCTGTTTGTATCAGTACGATTCAAAATATAATGGTCACAACAATCATACGAAAAAATTTAATATTTCAGTATGCGAAACATTGTACAGGGTTATTCCTAATTTGAAGTTGAGATGTGTAATTACCATACATAGTGTACTTGCTGTGAAATTTGAAATGTTCGCAGTGGATCAGTTACGAAAACAACTCTGTGTGATAGTAATTTATCGTCATTTTTCGACTGTTGACTCAGACTCACGTTTGTATGGCCATTTCTCATCAATACACCAAGTATACGCTATCATCTAAAGAAGAGCTCTCGCTGGTGAAACACAAAAGTTAACTGATTTGTCTTCGCTTCTAACTTGTGGTAGAGAAAAAAAGGATGACTTATGAGAATATGTGGTTTATGGCGTATTTTATTCAAGACGCATATGTTATGTTTTTTCCCCACAAATGTACAGAGTATATTCAGAAAATGAGGTGAATTTAAATTTTTCTCAAAATATATTTGTTCAATTATCAATTTTTGTTCTGTCCTCTTCAAAGTATTGCCCTTCAAATATAATACACTTGTGCCGGAGTTTTTTCCAATCTCCAAAACAGTTCTGATATGCATTTTTTGCTATGTCAACCTGAATCTGCTTGAAAGACCTACAGAAAGCTGCATAGTGGAGGATTCCTGGAACCTGGCTGGTAACTGCCAGGAAGCGATCTAATGGAACTACCTGGAAGCTTTCTGGAAAATACCTGGAAGCTCTCTACTGAAAGCTGTCTGAAAGCTGCCTGGGAACTGATTGAAAATTGTCTGGGAGCTTGAAACTGCTTGAAAGACCTACAGAAAGCTGCATAGTGTAGGATTCCTGGAACCTGGCTGGTAACTGCCTGGAAGCGACCTAATGGAACTACCTGGAAGCTTTCTGGAAAATACCTGGAAGCTCTCTACTGAAAGCTGTCTGATAGCTGCCTGGTAACTGACTGAAAATTGTCTGGAAGCTGTTTAGTATACTGAGAGCTTTTTGAAAGCTGTCAACCTGAATCTGCTTGAAAGACCTACAGAAAGCTGCATAGTGGAGGATTCCTGGAACCTGGCTGATAACTGCCTGGAAGCGACCTAATGGAACTACCTGAAAGCTTTCTGGAACATACCTGGAAGCTCTCTACTGAAAGCTGTTTGGAAGCTGCCTGGGAACTGATTGAAAATTGTCTGGAAGCTTGAAACTGCTTGAAAGACCTACAGAAAGATGCATAATATAGACTTCCTTGAAACTGGCTGGTAACTCCCTGGATGCTGCATGGGAAATGCTTACTGAAAGTTGCCTGGAAACTAACTGAAAGCTATCTGGAAGTTTCTCACTTGAAGCTGCTCGAAAGACCTACAGGAAGCTGCCTAATGTAGACTTCTTGGAAGTTGTCTACTGAAAGCTGTCTGAAAGTTAACTGGAAGCTGTCTGTGAGATGCTTATTTGAAGCTGCTCGAAATACCTACAAGAAGCTGCATATTGAAAACTTTCTGGAAACTGGTTGTTAACTGCGTGAAAGCTTCCTGGAAACTACTTGGAAGCTGTATACTGAGAGCTTTTTGAAAGCTGTCAACCTGAATCTGCTTGAAAGACCTACAGAAAGCTGCATAGTGTAGGATTCCTGGAACCTGGCTGGTAACTGCCTGGAAGCGACCTAATGGAACTACCTGGAAGCTTTCTGGAAAATACCTGGAAGCTCTCTACTGAAAGCTGTCTGATAGCTGCCTGGTAACTGACTGAAAATTGTCTGGAAGCTGTTTACTTGAAACTGCTTGAAAAACAGACCTACAGAAAGATGCATAATATAGGCTTCCTTGAACCTGGCTGGTAACTCCCTGGTTGATATAAAGCGGCCTATTGGACATCTCAGTTGCTTCTTGGAAGTGCTATTGATGACAATTATTTTTCAGCTGATTTTCTGTTGATTCAGCTTCATCAATTCTTCAAACTACAGTAATTCAGTCGACGATATCAATGGTTTATATTTCCTATAGAACTA
>NW_019289468.1:1461-23797 GCF_000500325.1 Leptinotarsa decemlineata
CAGATATCATTCATAGGAACACTACACACTATAATATGTGAAGAGTTAACAACCACTTCGAAAAGTGGTTGTTAATGATAGAAAATGAATAGAAAAATGTATTCTCTTCAAGGGAGAACTAATAGAAGGAACAATTATTTGAATTTTGTGAATCCGAATCAATATAGAATTTTCAGTTTCTTCTATATCCTTCATAAGAAATTGTTGGAATCAGTAGTACATGGAAAACACGAAAACGGTCTTCAATTGTTTGCAGTTGGTTATATTTTATATTGAACTTTTGTCAACCCTGAAACTTCAGTATGTTGGATTGACTTTGAATGGTGCAATTATATTCTCTTAACTTCTCAAAATTGTATCATTTTTGCAGTTATTTTCTAATTTAATTGGGTGACTTTCAAGGAACAATATTATCATCAATTATTTTTCTGGATAATCAAGTAGACAAATTCTCAATAAAAATCAGATATTTCCGTTTCAAAAATGAGTGATTATAGAAAAAGTATATGAGTAGTGAAACAAAAAATATGAACAACGCCTTGTTTTTTGTTGAATGATTCAATATAATTTCGAAACATTGGAAAATAGACGATTGTTAACCCGAATGACTTTTTAGAATTGAAATCATCTTACAATGAAGAACGAATTAATGTTAATGTACGAAACGTCAAGTAAGGATTATATTCAATTTCAATTAAAAAATTGATAATGTTTGTAGAATTATATTTCACAGTTTGTTGTCGGCAGTTCCATTGCGATTGGCGGTCGGTGTATAGCACTTATAGCACTTGGGTCGTCACTATTGAGCCGGTGCAGTGAATTTTCAATATTCACACCAGTCCTCGATAATTACGGAAGTTACGGGGGTGCTTCCATGAAAAGTGAGACGAAATTGTATTTTTCAAGGCTGATATTTATTCAGGAAAAAAGGTGTACCTGTAGTAATTTGGGGGTTCTGATCACGAGTCTGAAGGAAATTTCAGCCTTTTTTGCCCCCTTGTATGATTTATCGTGAAAATGGGTTCTTCCATCACGAATGGTCAACACCATTTAGCAGGTAAGTATGTGTATGTGTGTCTCACTTTTCATGAAAGCAGCCCCGTAACTTCCGTCATTTTCAAGGTATAGAATGATTAAACTGCTGATTATGGAAATGCTGAAAATACACATATACACTAAGTGATATACACTGCCCACCTTTCGCGATGGAAAAGCCCAATTTTACAGTAAATTATACTAGGGTACAAAATAGGCTGAAAATTCGTTCAGATGCGTGATCATAACTCCCAAATTACTACAAGTACACCTTCCTCCTGGAAAAATATCAGCCCTGAAAAATCCAAATTTATTTTGGAAAAATAGTTTTGTCCGTCAATAAAATTTCCCTATCAGGTAAAGGATTTTTGGTAAATTTTTGGAAAAACCATTGGCAGAAATTCACTCGTAGGGTAAAGCTTCAATGATATGGGCCATATTCAAATTATTCGCAACTTGATTCGTTCTTATTTGAGGATTTTCGTCTACCGAATTTAGAACAGCTACCTCAATTGCTGAAGTTTTTGCAATTCGATATGCTTCTTTCAACTGATGACTTGGCTTCAAACGTCTTGTTTCACATTCAGAATTTTCGTCCTTCAAACGTCCTGTTTCACATAATTTTCTGTGAGTGCTTAAAATCGTTCGAGCATCAGAAACCATTTTATTTGGGAAGCGCTCTCGATAGTCACCTAACTTTATATTCGTTCCCGCCAACAAGTAATGTATGTCTGCTTAATTGGTATTTGTGGAATTTTTTATGTTTTTTTCAATAAATAGGTTTTACGATGTTGAAAATATCACGTATCTAAGAGAGTCAAAATTGTGTATGTTGACAACAATGAAATTGGCACTGTAACTGTGCATGCATAGCCCACAAAATAATCCTACTACACTTCAACTGCTGGTTTTGCATAGGGACAAGCAAATGAATCCATTTTACTTCGTACCTACAGAACCGTTTTCAAAAATAATATTCATTTGGAAGAAAAGCAGTGGCGTATCATGATTTTGATACAAAATATGACAGGGCATGTTAACAGGGACGCTACCAACCAATATAAAATATTTTAAAAAATATTTTTTCAAGCGTACTTTGCATGTACCAAAATTGAAAACAATAGCAGTGATTTCAGTGATACTAGGAGATAAATAATAATAGTGCTTTGGCACGCGAATATTTGAACCAGAATAATGTCCAGCTAGATCCCCAGACTTAAATAATCTTCATTATTTTCTTTGAGGTCATATCAAGACTTTGGTGGGAAAGATTAGCGAAACCACGTAATAGTTTCCTGTGGATTAGTAAGCAATACTTCAGGATTTTTCCAAAAACAAAGTTTGCTTACTCGTATTGAAACGTTTCAACACTCTTTAACAAGAGAGAAATTGTTTGTTTTATTTAATAGGGTTGGGTTACAAATCAGAGATTGTCGGTTCAGTAAAAAATTATAATAAATTCTTTCGTCCACGAGGACAGCAATAGCCTAAACAAACGAACAAATAAAACTTAAACGGTACACTAACGAGCAAGGATCGATTCATAAAGTCTGGGCCCACAATATTCGAGTATCACTCACCGTTGTCCGGTCCCACGATGGAGCTCTCCAAGGTTGAAAATTGAGACAGAAGCCAACACCTTTCAGGGAGAAATCCGTCTAAATCTACTATACGTAGAGCCACGGATAATCAGCCAACGCCAAAACTAACGTGGTTATAAAACCTCGATACGTAAACATCCACTTGTCGGAACTTTTTATTCAAATTGTCGTCGAGCATCGACCACCTTCCAGTTCATCGCTCTTCCGACTGACCTTATTGTCTCTTCCCCTTCTTCCCGTCACCTCTGCGAAATAGTCCCGTGGTGACCACATACACTGCGCGAAACACCTCTTACTTAACTAGACAGGGGCGGCGTTCTACATTACCCCCCTGTTGATTTTGGTACATACANATTTTTTTAATAGCTTTATCTATATCTTTATCACTAACCGATACTAAGTCATCATCAGCGAAATAATGTTCATATTCACATTCATTACATTTGCTGATATCATCAATGTAAATTAAGAATAGTAATGGCCCCAAAATACTTCCCTGCGGAACCCCGTGGTCTATGCTTATTGCTGTTGATACAAATTCATTGATTTTTGGTTACCTGCTTCCTTCTTGTGAGGTAATCACTGATCCAATCAAGTACTTTTCCTTTAATGCCATATTTTTTTAAATTTTTTAATTAATATTTCACGATCAACCGTTTGAATCGCACGTTTAAGATCTAAAAATACTGCTACAGTGTACATGCCTTTACTCATTTTATCTTTCCATTCAGTAACTGTAAGCTGTAGTGCGAATTCGCATGAATGTCTGACTCTAAAACCAGATTGGTTTGTGAATAGTATGTTTTTTTTATTGAAATATTCCAACAGTTGTTGATATACTACTGATTCTAACAGTTTTTCAGCGCAAGGTAAAGTATTAATTGGCCGATATTCATCACATTTTTTTGTGTTTGGAACTTTTTCGATAGGCGTAACTGTACTTGTTTTTAGATCATCTGGAAAACTACCATTTTGTAAAGAGGTGTTGACAAAATGACACCACACATGTCCAATTACTTCAAAACTACTCTTTATAATTTTGCTCGATAATGCATCTGCTTGTGATCCTTTGTTTGCTAAATTGAACACAATTACTTGCAAAATAGTTTGGAAACTGTTTTGGATTGATTAATTTTTTTAGAGTTTTCCACATTGAACGTGGGTTATGTTTGTTGCTGTCAATCTGGTTAACATAATATTAACTTTTCTTCACCTTCATAATATTTACGACAGCAATACGTTTATTTTTATAATTATGCCAATTAACATCGTAACTCTCACTTGCAACGCGACGGACTCGAACGTCATCCCCATGATTCTCCGGCCTGAAGAAGTAACTCCGGAATATTCGAAACCGAGATTGACTTTGGCAGCCGTCGCATTCGAATCCAGTTCTATTTGTAATGATCCTGTCGCCACTAGAACATCCCGGAAGTTTAGCGCCGAATAATAAACGTCCGCCAACTCCTGAGGGGGAAATCTGAAAGTATTTTATAATAATTATAAGAGCTGCGTAGAAATTGGAGAGATTGAGAGTGTAGCATCGGATAATTTTTTGAATGTAGAAACTACGACCAAACGTAAACCAACTGAGACTGTCGACGCTTGTCACAAGTCACAAAACCCTCAAAGCGTGTCACTACCTGAAGAGTAGGCAGATTGAAATTCCAGTGTAGTCATACCTTCTTCAAAACGGCTTCAAAGTCGAAGCCGAAACGTCGTAAATCTAATAAAACCCGACGCGTTTCAACCCGGACCTCAGATAATCAGATTGCCAACCGTGAAAACCTTATTCTAACTCCTACCCCGAAGAATGTGTTTATGTAGTCGTTTCCGGACTTTGTCTGCAGATGGCGCAGCGGTATATCCCACTGAATAAACTGCAGATAAATCGTCCATTGAAAGAGGTAGCCAGCTGGACGTGAGTGACTTCAGGGCCACTTGCCGCACTTAGACCAGAGCCAGTGCTAGTGAGAGTCCACCGAAGAGGCTTTGATTTACGATGCCTTCCAATACTCGGTAAGGTTCCAGCAATTTTAGATTCACATTCCACTGCATCCTCAAAGTTTCAATAATAAAACGCACTTCAACTAGATTAGACTCTAATATATGATTCCCTGAATTCTATCCGAGCTAAAAGGTGCGAGGGTACAACTAGCCACCACGATGGCACTGAAACGTTTCAACACTCTTTAACAAGAGAGAAATTGTTTGTTTTATTTAATAGGGTTGGGTTACAAATCAGAGATTGTCGGTTCAGTAAAAAATTATAATAAATTCTTTCGTCCACGAGGACAGCAATAGCCTAAACAAACGAACAAATAAAACTTAAACGGTACACTAACGAGCAAGGATCGATTCATAAAGTCTGGGCCCACAATATTCGAGTATCACTCACCGTTGTCCGGTCCCACGATGGAGCTCTCCAAGGTTGAAAATTGAGACAGAAGCCAACACCTTTCAGGGAGAAATCCGTCTAAATCTACTATACGTAGAGCCACGGATAATCAGCCAACGCCAAAACTAACGTGGTTATAAAACCTCGATACGTAAACATCCACTTGTCGGAACTTTTTATTTAAATTGTCGTCGAGCATCGACCACCTTCCAGTTCATCGCTCTCCCGACTCACCTTATTGTCTCTTCCCCTTCTTCCCGTCACCTCTGCGAAATAGTCCCGTGGTGACCACATACACTGCGCGAAACACCTCTTACTTAACTAGACAGGGGCGGCGTTCTACAGTATGAGGCGGGCATTTTGAACAGTTGATTTGATTTTGTTATTATTTGTTCATAATAATTTTGTTTTTGAAAATGAGAAATGTATTTTTATGCCTACTCATTACAAATGAATAGTATGAGGATTATGAATAAAAACTCATGAATATCTTGCCTAGATTCTTTGATTACCACAATTGTAAAATAAAGACACAATCGATTAGGGGCAAGCCAATAAATGCATTTTATTTCTCACCCCACAAATCGTTTGACAGACGACAAAAAAGCATGAGGAAGAACAGTGGCATATTATAATTTTGATAAAAAATATGACAGGGCATGTTAACAGGGACGCCACTGATGAACATTAAGACAACCTTTACTATGGAAAAAATGTATTTTCATGCGTACTTCGCATGCGATTGCGGACCTTTGTTCATATAAAGAATTTCTCCTAAAATCATCTAAGGATTATCACCTTTCAGGATCAGCATGAAATCATAAAACACCCTGTATAAATAGAGGCCATCGTGATGATTTGTTTACTTGCACGGAACTCAAAACAAACTGAAAATACTTCTGATAATGCGTTGTTGTAACAAACGTACTCTTGATCACATACAATGATACTATGATATACCGGAATACCCGTATAACACAGTAAACTTCACACAGACATTCTTGTTCTAGCATGTTCTGATATGTGACCATACGAACATATTTCAACGTGCCATAAACTACATGGAATCAAGAGTCTCACAATAGGTTGCGATCACTTTGTGTTTCTAAGAACTTCACGATTTTGGATGGCTTAATTGAAACTCCTTCAAAGAAAAGCGGTATATGCAAAGGTGTTCTTTGTTTACTATAACACTTGATTTTCAAGTACCAACCCTTGAACTCTATTAGAATTGTGTTGCCTTTTTCGTATAGTCTGTCAGATGAGTATCTGACATAGTAATCCAAGTATCATCTACACACACATAAATTTCTTCCTTGAAATAATTCAACGAGAAAATATCAGATAAGCTGACGTCAGGAAATTTAGATATCCATGAAAAAGTGTCACGATGCCACCAGAACGTGATACGACCTTATGTAATTATGTGTAGATACACCGTCCAGCTGAAAATACAAATTGGACTAACTTATATTATCAAACAGAAGCAATATGAACGTTTTGCTATTTTTACTCCGCTTCGAAAATTATTACTATCCTTGGATGATTTGGACTCCTTGGATGCTTTGAAATTATTGAAATTTTCTGTCTCTTGATCATCAATACATCAATTTCTTGTTGTACCTTCTAGAACAGGAAAAATTATTTCTTTGGAGCATGAAGCATTATGTTCGTCGCTGAAAGTAACTTCTATGCATGATCTATGCATCTTTCTAAATAGTGTATACTGAATTCAATTGCTTTCATTCTTTTTTCGGAAGTTCCCAACTTTTTCTGTATGAATGTGTAGAATATGAAGGCCAAAAAGCTTTCTTTTCCAAAACTAATTTTTCCTACAACGGGTTGTTGAGAATTCTATGCATTGTACCATGAGATAAATTAGAATACTTGAGGAGGTAGTCTTTAGAAAGTCTCAGCAGACGTGTTGCTGAGACTTCGAGATATAACTTACGTCTTAACAGTCAACAAATACACCATTGAATTGTTATGTATTGATAAGACTTTTCTTCTTCTTTATTTAAAACATGAAAGGTTAGGCGTGAACTATAAAGCGTGTGACCTTGTAATAACGTTCCATCCATTTCTCTCTGTGTTATTTTCCTTTTTGTATTCGAACTCTATATTTTCCAATATGTGATTGTTGATGAGTCCAAACATGCTCTGCTATTCCGGATTTACTGGTTTCTCCTCGCTGTGTGTGTTTCTTGTGCTCAGCAATGCGAACTTTCAATCAGTTATTAACATAGGATATGAATTTTTTACGTAATTTGCTTATTAAATTCTTTTAAACAAATAGAGAGAGGACAACAGAGAGATCCTCGCTGGAGTGCCACAGGGGGCCGTGCTCTCTCCGACGCTGTACTCACTTTACACCAGTGACCTTCCGAGGACTGAGCGCCGATGACACGGCTCTCCTCTCATCTTCCATGGGTCGAGAGCTTGGCGTCGTCTACATGCAACGTGCATTGGACGACCTCGAGCGCTGGTACCTCGATTGGAAGATCCGAGTGAACCCGTACAAGACTCAGGCGATAACCATGGAAAGATTAAAATCTTCTCCGGCCAGAAAAGTGAGAATCTCTGGAAGGGAGATTGACTGGCAAACGCGGGTAAAGTACCTCGGTCTTCTAATAGACCGTAGGCTCACTTGGAACCCGCACATCATGTGCGTTAAAACAAAGATCGAGGGTCGGATAATCAGTCTGTACCCTCTGATCAACAGGAAATCCAGAATCACCATCTACAATACGATGTTCAAGACTGTCATCATCTATGCTTCAGGCGTCTGGGGACAAGCGGCTACGTATAATATCTCCACTCTGAAGAGATTGCAAAATAAGTTAATAAGGATGATTGTGAATGCTCCTTGTTTCGTGCGGAATGAAGCCATCCGCAGAGATTTGCAGCTACCTTCCATTCGACAGTCCATTCAGTCGAGGAATCAGCGAGTTTTTGATTGCACAGAAACTCATGAAAACCCATTAGTTAGGGAATCTATGGATTATACTGTAGACGACCCCTCCCGATGTAGGAGGCCCCGACACTCTGTCGAAAGAGGCCCCTATGTCCTCCGTTGAAAGATGAACAATTTTTGTCATCCATCCCACCCCAGCCAGGTAGGGGTATACCGCGAAGGGCGGTACTGATGTCTGAGGACATTCATGCCGTCATCCCATCGCCACCTCCATCAGTTATGACCCTTTTGTCCCTCTGATAAACATCAGTCAGCTTGTATTATTATTTCATTTTTTTAATTTTTTGTTGTTGTTGCTTGTATGTTATTTCTTTGTAATTTCAGTTTTTTGTTTAATAAAATTGTTATTTTTCGGTTGATCTCTTTTATTTTTTTACAGATTCTTTCAGGGATTTCAAATCAATTTATATTATATTAGACAATGGAAGTCCGGATAGGAAATTTCTCATGAAATAGGCGAGCTACTTTCTGTTGTGTTCGGGTTTTATCTCAGTAACCGCTCATTTGTAGAATTGTTATTTTATGCATTTTCGTTAATCTAACCATTTGTCAGAATTTTAAACTCAAATTAAAATAATGACAACTAATGTTTCAACATACAAAACAAGTTGACAAAGGATACCATCTTAAAGGATCATTGCCTACTTTCTTATTATCAATACCTCAACATGAAATAAGTTTTGAATGTATTTTATAGAATTTCGGTAACGACATGATTTTAATTTATTTCATCTCAGTTGTTGCGATAAATTCAAAACCAATAATAGTTTTGAATAGAGAATGAAGAGATCTTTCAAACGATATATCACAAGCCTATACTTCCCATTTGAAAAATTGGGGTTTGTACCTGTCATTCGACGGTGGTTGAAGGTAGGGGTAGTATTTTTCCGTTGAAGTATGTCAAATTATAATTTAAATTTTACGTATTTCGTGATTTGATTAAAATATATACCGTAACCGAAATAATGAATTTATTTCATTTAGCTTTTACACACTGTATTATGATTATTAAAAAAAATATCATTAGGAACTCATAAAGTTAAATTTCAAAACCCACAAATTTTATCATTCACCTGATATAGGAGCAACAATTTATGTTTCATTTATTCGGTTGAACGAATCTGGTACATTCAAGCACTATAAAATTCTGTAAAGGCTGCTTCGCCTTCAATTTTTTCCTTTTTTTATGCATTGAAGAAAACAATCATAATAAACTCAACTACACTAGACACACAAGACTTATATTTTCAATAGTGCCATCCTCTTGAATTTTCTTTGAAGATTAGCATGTACCTATTCGATTTTTACACCTACTTAAGTAGGCGGTGTTCAGTGTGTCATAGCTTGATCTAAATTTCATGGCTTGCAAACAAATCCTTTCTTAATGTATTGCACATCCTTAACTTTTTCAGTTGTGCTACATTAAGCTGTGAATCCAATGGTGACTATGTATAATTCTCAAATGTATATATGTGACAACATCCACACCAATGCCGTAGCCAGGGGGGAGAATCAAGGGGGATTGATCCCCCCCGAAAGTTCTACAAGCAACGGCCATCCAAAAATTATATCAAATACAACGATTGGCTTGTTTGAAGATCACAGGAGTCATGAGAATAACACCAACAGCGGCAATGGAATTAATTACTGGTCTGTCCCCTCTGGACCTGTACGTTAAGAAGGTTGAGTTATTGGCCATGTNATTGTAATTTTCTTTCTTTCGTTATTTTTTTTTACATGTTTTTGTACTGTTCCGCCAAACCAAATCCCCCGAAATTGTTTTCTGGCTACGGCCTTGATCCACACCACCGGGAAAGGTCAAAAACTCCAATGAAAACTTGGAAAAATATTCGACTACCTATGTACGACTACCGTATCTGAATGTTCCTCAACATGTTTCTCGCACTACCCTAATTCAAAGTTTCAATATCCATTTGGAACAGTAGCTTTGAAGTGAGCTCAGATGCCGAGTTTAATCAATGATTCATACTTTTTTGAAGTTAGTGTAGTAGTTAGTTTTAGTGATGTCCGCCGCTGTATAGTAGCTCTTGATTCCCAAAGGCATTCATTTGACTTGTGCTTTGAAGGGATTATATAATTGGTACACGAATTTCCTTAATACGATAGTTAGACTTGCCGCTAAAGGAGACTCTCTTACCCTTACTTTGAAATTATTAACATCCATATTTCCGGGAATAGACACATTTCCATTTGATCGATTTGTCTATTATTCCGTTCTTAGAATGTTCGTGATCTTCTGTGGCAGATGGAGTAGAGGAGGTTGTCATCACTTATATATTTCATAGATTTGAAGAATTGGTAATTAAGTCATATTGAGCAGTATCCCATTATTGAACATATTCATCTCATCATTGTCACGATTCAACTCACTAAAGCTAAACGCAAAAACATTCCAAACATGTATTGCTTATTGTTATTTTATGAAATCATTCAACTTTTCTCATTGAGAAGCTGTACTAGAAAAGCAATGCTCTGGATGTGAGAATTTTTTTCTTGTTTCCACTATCACAAAAATATATTCATAATGAAGAAACTCATTCATTGATCAGTCTTATCTAATTAAAAATAAAAAAATATCAAAACCCTCAAGCAAAAAAAAAGAGAATTCGATGACGAACCCGGATCATGTTACTTGAAGGAGAATTTCTAAAAAGCGATGTTACTATAACTAACGGTAATGCCTGTATTGACAAAATTTTCTCGAACGTTACTAAACCAATCCAAAACAAGCACTTCCATCAAACAACAAAACTGCAATACTCTTTTTGACGCACGTTTTACTAATCAAGTTTCTATTCGGGAACGCAGTTCTCCAAATGAGTTCTTTTGAACAGTGAAGTTCGAGGTGCACTGAGTTGATATGCACCGCTGTTAGTGAAATCAAATGTTGCTGAGGTGTGTACAGTTTTCTGGTTTTTATCTTCTCAATCATTGCAAAATGGCATCTTTTCATGGATATCGTTAATCTTGGGAACAGGAAAAAGTCGCATGTGGACAAATCTGGGGAATACGGTGACTGTGTCATGATTATGGTATTGTTGTTGACCAAAAAATTACGAACAAGCAATGGCGAATGAGCAGGTGCATTATCGTTATACAAATGCTAAAAAAAATTTTGTTTTTATCTTGGCTCTCGTGGGCTCTTTCATTGGGACGATTGGACTTTGGTTTCCATATCATAACCATATATCCATGATTCGTCACCAGTTATGATTCCCCTGAGCAAATCTGGATCACCGTTGTCTTCATTCAACGATTACTGAGCGATGCTCATGCGACGGTTTTCTCGGTCAAAATTCAGAAATTTTTTAACTAACTTTGTTGCCATACGCTTCAGGCCCAAAATTTTATAAAAAATTGCATGGCATGAGACAACCAATATGCTGACATCCTCAGCAACTTCTCTAATAGTGATTCGATGATTCTTCATTACAATTTTCTTCACTTTATCAAGATTTACATCGGTTATTGATATCCTGGGGCGTCCAGGGCAAGCGTCGTCATTCACATCTTCTCAATCTCCTGTGAAAAGCTTGTATCACTTGTAAACATTTTTCTGACTCAGAGTACAATCACAGTATGCCACTGTCAATATTTCATTTATTTTTGAGGACTTTATTCCACTTCCTACATAAAATTTGATGCAAATTCTTGATCCATTTTTGTCGATAGCAAAAAATCGCCGAACACGCAAAACACTTCTAACTTTCATGTCTCTAGTCAACGAACTGAATATGCCAAACAGGTGAACCTGTGGACATGTGTTTGAGACGAGGGTACAATAGTAAAATCCAATCCAATCAAATCCAATGTGAATCAATACTTCCGCACAGGCGCCGCTCTTAGAGTGCCTTAAGGATTTTCCTGTAGTGCTTGTGTTTTGTCCTTGAAAAAAACTAGGAAAAACCCTAATAGAATGTACGTAGGGCGCGAAATTTGGACATTCACCTTATTTTTTGAACAGACCTTGTATGTGCCAGGAACAAAAGGCTGCAAATCTGCTTCAATCATTAGCTCACAAAATTCATTCAGATTTTTGCTCCCATATGAATATTTATTACATAATGCCACACCAAGCTCATATTTCTTGGTGAGCTCCAAGAGTTTTCGCACCTCTTTAGTATCATAGCATACACTCAAATCATAATTTGGTGAATGTAAAGTGTCAAAACTCAGATCGGCTCATTCCCAAGACATCCTTGCTATAGTAGAATCCAAATCCACGGGTTCTGGCCATTTTCGGCTGAATATAGCATCCACATATTTGTAAGAGAAAGAGCTCTGAAAAAACAACAAACAAATTGCATGCATTAGTTCGGAAATTATTGTAACGTTGTTAAATAATATTTTTATTATTATTTTTGAAGGTTTCAAACAAAAATAATATTTAGTTCATTATTTCCATTTATTGAATAACTTGAGAATCAACTAAAAACCCAAAAAGCATGTACCATACATAGAAACCAACGGAAAGAAAAACATTCTGGTATTCAAATTTACTACAAGTATGTCGTGAAAAAAGCACTGACTTTAAATTTTAACATGTTTGAAGCGAGCTGATACATATTATTCTACCATATTTTCATTATTTATAGATAAATTAGGGCTATGCTCAGAACCTTCAATTTAACACTGCAAATTTAACCAATAAGTGGGTTTCAGCATCGGGATAATCCTGAGAACTCTGACCTATATAATGTGAACATGATTTTGGCTTTTGATAAATTCACTTCACGAATTATGTCTTCCATGAATTGAAAACTATTCGAATGGATTTACCATTTCGCATGAAAAACATTGACATTTTTTCAATTTTATATCATTTACCGATAACCAGCGATGTTATAGGCTTCTACTCTAAAGCTTCGCTTTGTTGATTTATTGCAAAATTATTCTTTCCGAAGCCAAATAATTTGAAATTGTTTATTTTCAAAATATAGTGAAATCATAGTTCAAAAATATAAAATATGATGACTATGATGCGCACATTGCTCAAGGGCAAGTGTAGTCATTGAATGTCAAAAGTGTTGATGCAGGGGTGGCGAAGTAAAAACACACAAGACCAGATAACCCATTTCAGAGTACCTCAAGATCAAACTCAAAACCCTCTGAAAGCGAAAAACGACCAACTCCCGCCAAACGGTCATCTCCCGCCAAAACAAATGAAGCGGAAAGAAGGAAGAAGGGATAGGTGAAAGCACTCGAATGACCTATAAATAGTCAGATCTCTGAGGAATAAGTCCAGTTATCACCCAAAGACGATTGTGGATACTAACAATCGAACCGTTGTGACATAACTTGGTTTGAAATCTTTCAATTTTTATTTTTTCTTTCAGTTTTTTGTTTAATAAAATTGTTATTTTCGGTTAATCTTTTTGATTTTTTCAGGGTTATCAAATCAATTTATATTGTATTAGACAATGGAAGTCCGAACTGATGAAATACACCACGAAACATTGTTAACCACCTTCAAACAAACCTCTGAAAGTTACCTAGTCAAGGTCGTGTGACGTGGTCCAAGGTCGTTTCAAAGTCAAGTAATGAAGAGAGGTTTCCTGATAGGTATGGTGTAACTACAAAGTTGTTTTTGTAAGGTGAATGTTTATTTCTATCGCGATATTGCCAGCATTTTTCAAATACCCAATCATACTGGGTGTGAGTTTTGTTTGATATTGAGTTCAGAACTGCATTTATCCCAGATTCTGTGAATTTCTTCCGTGGAAAAGCTCTCTTGAGAAACCTACGGAAATGATATTATATTTGTCTCAGATCGTTTTGAAAGTACCAAAATGCCTCTTGATTTTCAATTAATAATTTTTTAATCATTCTAGTGATGATTCTGAATGGTGTAAATGTGTAAGAGAATATATTTTTCCATGATTTCGAAAATGAATATACTATAGTCGAATCAGAATATGGTTTCTATGCATTATACTTCCAACATTAGGTTTTGTTGCAAAAAAGGGCAATTTGAGGTTTACCGAAAAATCTACATATAGTTTCGAAGTAATTTCTGAAACATATTCGACTACTAAGGATGTTAGGTATATACCATTGTGAGTCATTCCTAATAAAATCTGGGATTTTCATTATTTTGTCGTAGTCCTCAGAATTCTTAAGTGATGCCAAATGATTCAGCTCTTTCTGAACTTTTCGTGGACTCAACGACAGGGCAGCCTGCTACCAAAATACCTATGAATTTGGATATGTCTTATATAGAACGAAATATAGTTCTTTATACATTCCTTCACAAGAAATTCTATATTTCTCTACTGGTAATGACATTGTTGAATCAATGGTATTGAAATTGAATTCAAGAAAACGCCATCCTTGACAAGGTTCCAGATCTATCGCAGTTGGAATATTACTCGAACATTCTTCAAAGTAATGGGAAACAATAATGATGTCATTCAAGTAGGCTTCACATAAAATTCCCAGTTTGCGAAGGTGGCCTAATATCGGCTTTGGTAATTTGGCAAAAATATATGGTGCACTTGGTGCAATACATAATCCGAAAAGGTATCAAGTTGGCATAACTTTGCTTCGAATCTGAATTCGATGAATTTTCTGTTCTGGAATTAAATTATATGCATCTTCAAGGTCCATCGTGCCAAAAAATATATTTTGAAAATTTCAATAATGTAGTTGCAACATGTGTGTACTTCTTTCATCAAACGCGGTGAGAAAACCCGTTTAACTCGGGGCTACCTAATTTCAACGAAAAGTTTCAGCTAGCTCCTGTCCGGTGATTTTTACTATTTTCATACATACTATCGGAAGAAAATCTGAGAGGACCATTGAGAATCAGCCGAATTAATCTTTTTTGCATTATTTCCAAAGGATTCAAATATATCCTGGGTACGTTTCCCCAAACCGTAATAGCGTATATCAAATAACTTTCAACAAAAGGATAGGTCATATAGTTTTGAATAGATAAATAATTCTACTCAATTTTTTAATATGAAGTTGATATGAGAGTTCCACTTCAAGTTATTGTCGATATACACACCTAAATATTTAATGCTTCTTACAGATTCAATATATAATGATTCAGGTAAGTTGACTACAATTTGATGGAATAGTGCAGCTCCGATTTTATCGCAATTGAAGGTGATAGGTTTAGTTTTATCAGGATTGACAGTTACATGAGAAATATTTTCCACCATGTATTTTAATTCGTAACAAATATCCACCTCATAGAATATTGTATTAATATCGGCGTATTCAGTTACTATTCCTGCACATAGAGGCTGAAAAAAATTGAACCAAGAAGAAAACCTTGAGGTACACCACATCTAATATATTGCGGTTCACTCAGATCATCACCTATTTTTACTACTTTTTTTTTCTGAAAATATTACCCAGAACATTAGGACATTTTCCTCGAACTCCTTTCCAATATTTGTACTAATATAGAGTGGTTCACAGTATTGTAGGCCTTGCTTGAGTCAATAAAGAGACATAAACAAGGCTTTCCATTTTGAAGGGCTTCATTAATTTCATTTGTTAACTCCAAAACAGCATCTTTGAAACCAAATTGTTTTTCAGAAATTGAATGAAATTTGTTGTTGTTTTTTTGGCTGCAGGAAAACCCGGAAAAACCTGCAGCACCACATTATCTGGGGCTCCAATAAATTCTGTTATTAGTTACAGAGGTTCCGTCTCTGTTTTTATATATTGGACACACTATTGACTCTTTGAACACATCAAGCCAAACTTCTTTCCTAAGGCAGGTGTTATTTATTTATTTCAGAGGTACAAGTATATAATTTGCAATTGTCTCTATCACCTCGGCACTGATTCTATCGGTCCCCGGTGACTTGCTATTTTTGAGTCGATGGATGATATTCAAAATTTCCTCACTATCAGCTTCTCACAATATAACTGAATTTGGTATCGTCACTGATTTCATGTTAAAATCAGGATTTATTATTATTTTTTCTGCTAAAATCTTACCCATTTCAATAATTTGAACTCATTGGCAACTTCGGTTTTGTTAGTTGATATTTCGCCGCGATCATTTTCCATTGGCTTCATATGGCAGTTATTTATTATTCAATAATGAATGTGATTTGGACATGAATTATTTTTTCCTGCTTGTATTGTTCACCACTTTTATATTTACATGATAAATATAACTGAGTGTCAAAAATTTACTAGTATACAGGGTGTTTCAGATTCGATCCTCACCATTGAACAATTTTTAACTCCTCCCTCCCCTTAGAATTTCCTCTACATTCTCTGTTTATTCTTGGTGACATCATCGTTTGACAATTTTTCTCATCAGTAATTCAGTTTTTCAACTTCAATAATCTCACCTCAGTAGGAGATTTGAGCCGGTTCTAAGCCTCCTCCCACCACTATGACGTGATGATTGCTTTTTTTTGATGTTCTTTAGTGAAGTCAAGGCGATGTGACCTTGAAGTGTCTGGTGCATGGATCGTTCAGAATTTTTTCCCCGGTTCTAAGCCTCCCCCCACAACTATGATGTACTAACTGCTTTCTTTTTTGTTGCTTAGTGGAGTCAAGGCGATGTGACCTTGAAGTGTCTGGTGTATGGATCGTTCAGAATTTTTTTCATATGAGATTTTGTGTGTGTGTGTGTGTGTAAGAGAATGCACGGTACAGGGTTTATCGTGCGCGTGTCCCTGTACAAACTTACGTCTGCATACTTCAAAGATCCTCCAAGTAATGAATGTTCCATCGGTGTGATCCCACCAGGTTAGTAGTGGTGTGACGTCACAGCAGCAACCGTTCAACGGTAAGAGAGCGAGATGTTCACTCCATGACGTGTGGCAGAGTACTGCGTATTCATCGGTATGCCCTCACCTCTCTCAATGCGGTGAAGGCTGTGACGTAACGTATCGCTCTACCCCAGCAGCAACCGTTCAACGGTAGGAGAGCTAGATGTGCACTTCACGGCGTGTGGCTGAGTAATGCGTATTCATCGATGTGCCCTTACCTCCCTCGATGTGGCGATGGCTATGACGTAACACATGACTCTACCCTCACTTTCGATGGTGACGCGCAGGCGGCGAGGATTGTGGTATTCAAGAAGCGGACAAGTGTTGGTTATGTCAGTTTACATCGAGTGAGTTAGTGATAACATATCATAGAAAATGTATTCTTGTGACTGTGGTTAATCTTTTACTCGTAGTGATAACCTTCGTCGTCATCAGCTCCAGAGTTTCCAAGGAGGTCCGTCAGTGAAACGAGTGAGATTAGATCTCGCTGCAACACCTATGTACACATGTAATTGTTGTAATGTGATGATTCCATTGACTCAAGTGAATTCTCACAATAGAAGTCTGCAACATAAGAATAATGCATGTGTACAATTCAGTGATGGTGTTCAAATTATAAAGAGTGCCTTCAAGCGTCGGATTGCTACATACAGGGTGCAGAGTTCCATTGTTTCCACCGATTACATGTTATTCTTTAATGAAATCAGGCAGAAAGTTATAGAATTATTGGAATCAGCTATCAGAGTTCACAAAATCATCAAAGTGAATATGGAATTATTTGGAAGTTATATTCTGCAAACACAAGATCTGAAGGAAACCAAATCATTTAACTCTCAGAATAGAACAGTTGACCAATCTACTGATTTGAATTCCTTATTTGATGGATTTCGAAATGGAATTATCGCTCAAACTACAGAATTCCTGGAACGTGATTCAGGTTAGCATTTCTACAAAGTTTTAATTGGATGTATCAGTGATTTCGATTTGTATTTAAGGTTGGACTTGTGAAAAAATTATGTTTCTGGAGGTGAACATTAATAAATACAGCCCGCTCAGTGAATGTTCATATGTGAAGCTACCTGAATGTATCGATCGTAGGAAGGCCGTGGTTAATGTTCGTAATGAAGATCAGCATTGTTTTGCACTCCAGGAATACATCCTACAATCGATAGAACGTCAGAAGTTTCATCATATTCACATTTCAATACTGTCATAGATGTAACAGGTATGAATTTTCCGGCAAATTTGAAGGATATTGTGAAATTTGAGGACAAGAATGATGATATGTACGGTTTAGAAAGTAAATTCAATAACGGTAAAATAATGTATGAAATAATTGGACCATTACGTTACTCTCAGAGAAGACTTAGGGGACATGTCAATTTGTTACTTATCACAGATGATTTCGGTAATAGTCATTATTGTTGGATCAAAGATCTTTCAAGATTAGTTTCAAGCCAATTATCGGCTCATGAACATAAGAAATATTTTTGTGATGGATGTTTATTATATTTTTCTAATGAGCAATTACTATTACGTCATAAGATAAATGATTGTAATCACTTGAGTACCACAACACCATCAACCAATTTCAAAGTCAATAAATATGGGAGAATGGTGCCTGAAAATATACTAACGTTTGAAAACTTTGAGAAACAAATGAAGGTACCATTTGTAGTGTATGCCGAATTTGAATCAGTACTCAAGCCGATTCAAACCACTAAGCCAAATCCTGAATACTCGAACTCGATCAAGACATCCAAACATGAACCTTATTCATTTGCTTATTTGATTAAATGTTCATACAATGATGATTTGTCAAATTTTGTATCGTATAGGGGTGTGGATGCAGCCCAGAAATTCGTCAACAGAATTGAAGATGATTTGAAAAATATTTATGAAAATCATCTCAGGTTTCCTATTCCTATGGATGCACAAACTCCTGAGGAAGAGGAAAAATTTGCTTCTGCAACAAATTGTGGCATTTGTTCTAAACAATTCAATGATGGCGAAGTTAAAGTGAGGGATCATTGTCATCTCACAGGAAAAAAAGGTCCCCTTCTGCTCATTCATCATATAATTTGAATTTCAAATTACCAAATTTCATTCCTATTATATTTCACAATCTGAGTGGATATGATTGTCACTTATTCATGAAGGAATTGTATAAAAGCAAAGATAAAGTGGATGGCATCCTACAAACTGATGAGAAATATATATCTTTCACAAAACATCTCTATACGGATAAAGATGGTGTGGTGAAGAAGAATTATTTGAAAATGAGATTCATTGATAGATTCACAAATTGAAAATTCCAATTCAATGAGAGAGGAAGGTGTATTTCCCTATAGTTTTGTTGATTACATCGACAAACTGAATCATCCAAGACTTCCAACCAAAAGTCAATTTTACGATAAACTCAATTGTGAATATATATCAGATAATGATTATGGGAGAGCTCAACTTGTTTGGAATTTGTTCGAATGTCAGAATTTGGGTGAATACTCTGATTTATATTTAAAGATCGAAAATGAAAACAGAATTAGGCTTAGCGTCGGAGGGTTCCACTATTTCTGCATTATTGCTGAATGTATAAAAACCTAATCCTTTTATTGGTTCCAAAACATTTCGCAAGTACTGATATTTAGGTTGATTGAGTGATTTCGAATATAGATACACATTTCTGAATCTCAGTCCTTGTGGATGTGTTAATAGCGATATCATTGCATTCGTCTTTCCACAATTTGAAGGTCCTATAATGAGTCCTCGAACTGATGATGGAAGTAGTGGACCATGTCTGATTACCCTTTGTTCTTTCAATCCACACCCAAATTTCTCATCTAGATTATCTACAGCAAACTTTTCTTTCTGTTTTACAATGCGCATCGTGGCGTGGTTGGAGACTCTATAAATGTTATTAGCTTATTCATTTCAATGTGTACCATCAAACGATACGGACGTATTGATAGTGATCGTAAAATCAAAAGAGGTTGTGGGTTTGTTAATGAGTTAATAAACAAACTTCTTTTCGGATTACATATACCCGGAGGTTAAAAATACTGTGGACCGGGTACAAAAATGAAACAACGTTTAGCTCGCAACGATCCTGGAATCAATAAATTAGATATTGCATGCAAGAAACACGATTTTCAATATTCTAAGCATCCATCCGATCTAGCAGCAAAACATTTAGCCCACAAAGAACTTGAATACAGCGCTTGGGAAAGGGTTGAATCGAAGGACGCGAGTATTGGGGAAAGAGCAGCTGCATTACTTGTCACCAACATTATGATAGCAAAGAAACATATGGGCATGGGTTGTAGCTCCAATAAGAAAAAAAGTAAGAGGAAACAAACGAAGAAAAATTGAATTAGAAAAGTTGTACTTGGTGCTGGAATAGTCCATGAAGTGCGAAATGTATTGAAGAAATCTGGTGGGGATCAATTTGTGACGAATGATAGCAAAAAAGCTATCACTGTGGCATTGCAGGCGGCACGTAAATACCTCAAATCTGCCGGTGGAAAGAAGAAAATCCGCACACCACGCATAATTCCTGCCCCAAAATCGGTGGACTTTTGACATTGATACCAATTTTTGCTGGACTATCCGCACTAGGGAGTTTAGTGGGAGCCGCTGCTGGTATTACCAAGGCCGTGAATTCAGCAAAAGCCAGCAGAGCGGCTTTAATGGAAGCCAATCGCCACAATAAAACCATGGAGGCTGTAGCATTGGGCAAACGCGGAAGTGGAATATACTTCAAACCGTACCGTAAAGGTACGGTATATTTAAAACCATACAAAGCCGCAAACAAAACAACAAACTTACCGATCTCGATCTCAGTTATTATGCACAAAAAATGAAAATTCCACATTTTCGTGGTGTTTTTATGCGTGACAGATTACCCTCTTCTGCTCCAAGACAAAACGAGACAGCTATTGTTAATTTAGATGGAATAAGTGGACCAGGAACACATTGGGTGGCATATAAAAAATGTGGGAAAGAAGTCGCATATTTCGATAGTTTTGGAGATCTACCCCCACCATTCGAATGTAAAAATCAAATATAACTATGATCGTCAACAGAAATTTAATACAGTTCTCTGTGGTCACTTGTGCTTACAGTTTCTCTTTGAATGATTTTCCAAATAAAATGGATAAAACACCAAAACTGGATCGGAAGGCTATCAAGGGGATGTGGTTTTCACTTAGAATGTTTTCAAAATATGGAACCTTGAAAAAATGGATGAAGTGATGCTTGCAAATATGCCCAAGGACGTGATACTTGCATGTATTGCACATAAGATTACATATGTTTGGGAAAAGTTACCCAAACATCTACAAGATGACATCGATATAATGAAACATAGATATTGTTATGAACACCACCCCGATGAAAATTCAGATTCGGATGTGAATGATGGTCCTACACCTCGAAAATCTGTATGTTGTATTTGTAATATAGAAGATATGAATATCGGTATCAATAAAAATTACAATACAACACCTTCGAAAAAGTGTAAATTGTCTCAAATGTGATGTTGCTGTGTACAACAATAAATTGAAATGTGTTTCAAAATATTCATCAGTCATGTCACGAAAGTTCGAGCTACAAGCTGTCGGGACAAGTGTCTTGAGTGCGGATTTTTTTCCACGTATCGAATTGGATAGGAACAAACGTTATGGATTAGGACTTTTGGGATTCTATGGATGCAATACAATCAATAATATAACTGAAACTAATAATTTAGTGAGTTTCAGAACCAGTTATGACAACTCATCGATACTCCAAAAGTATACAATTGAAATTCTATGTGGTGCTTACGAAATAGAAGAGATCAATGCCGTCACACCGAAACATATTATGTACAGGTTGTTTCATGATGAAAACCAATTGATATCGTTGCAGATGACATTTTCTATCTACACGCTAATAATAATACATTCAAATGTGAAATGCGATCCAAATAAGAAATTGATCTGACACATACAAATGCTCTAGCAGAAATGATGGGGTTCGCTCATGGCATATTTCCACCAAATCAGATACATGAATCCTCATTACCAATAAACATAACTGTGAGACTTATCCGCTTAGATTGCAATATAATATCTGGTTCATATATAAATGGTGAAGAATCCCACATTCTTTACTCATACGCTATTGATGTTGAACCTGGATACAATCTTACTAAAAAACCACACAGTATTATATATATGCCTGTCAGTCCAGAAGGTCGTCAATTGATTCACAACATTACAGTGCGTATTTTGGATGAAAAAAATAACCTTATCGATTTTGGAAGTGAAGAAGAGATTTTCATTATTTTGGAATTGAAGAAAATCGAATAACTGTTGTTATGGGTTTCATTTATAATAGACAAAATCGCATTGAACAATCCCAAACGAGTTGCACTATCAAAAAGAAAGGTGTGCATAAAAAGAAGCTCATTCCACAAGTGTATGCTAAACAGTTAGCACATAACGCTCTGTCTGTGAGTGATCTTAAATTTTTGAAATCGATTGGATTGAAAGTGAGAAAATAACAATGGTGCTCGAAACAAACA
>NW_019289468.1:23841-177273 GCF_000500325.1 Leptinotarsa decemlineata
AAACTTCTGCACCACTCCAATAGTTCTCAGCATCACGAAGGCATAATTCGATTTGTTTTTCATCATAGCATACACTCATATCATAATTGCTTGCATGTTCGGCTCCATCACCCAACACCTTCAATTTAGACGACAAATGTTGAACCGATGATTTGAGATCTACAACATCGACCCAATCTTGACTTGCGTACTGCATCCACATCTTTAAATGGTGGAACTGAAATCGAATTAAAAAAAACAATAAGCAACCTCCAATTTTTCAGTGATATAATACTCACATTCCCATTTTACTTGTAGTTACAAAGTGAGTGTATTCAACTAAGTTAGTAATGTTCATATTTCCATATAATCATCATCTAATAATCTAAACAATAAGAAATTCATTATAATTACTATTATTATTCAATCATATCGAATTCGACTAGAGATCGCGTTTTCATGCCAGAAAAACTTTTCGGGTATTGACCTAAATGCACCATCGTATATTTACCACTTGATGAGTTGATACAAGTTATATCGTCATCGTTGAATTGCAACGAAATACGTTTTGGTAGCCATGTTTTAAATAATTTATCATTGCTTACATCTTCCAAAGTTAATAAAATTGATTTACGGAACCTTGTAGAATAAGTTGACATATTCTTAATTATATACACTTCATCAATTAGTAATGATGATAAAGCCTTTTGCTCTAGTATTTCAACCTCCTGTACAATCAAATTATTGATTTTATTTAAGTCTTCTTTTGAAACGGACATGATGAAAATATGTATGAAAATATAAACAATTTCCAACAGAAAAATACACTCACCGTCTTCCTTCTATTACGAACTGAATACCACTTGCTAACTGCTGCAGATATATTCGTCTACTGATTTCATAGTGTGCCAGGCATTTCTTTTATGCTAAACAGCACGAGTCACCCACACCATGAAACCGTGAAAGGTTCACATTGCTAGCTGCTACCCACTAGATATGCCTGACGTCACAGCCAAGCCCACTTCCCAGCTGGATGCGATAGCAGATGTCGATACGAACAGGCAGTGGTCGTTGCGCTCTCGTATAGGGCAGATGTTAACACAGTCCTCGGCCGCCTGCGTGTCACCATCGATAGCGAGGCTAGAGCGATGCGTTACGTCACAGTCTTCACCGCATCGAGAGAGGTGAGGACACACCGATGAATACACATCACTCAGCCACAAGTCGTGGAGTGAACATCTCGCTCTCTTACCGTTGAACGGTTGCTGCTATGACGTCACACCACTACTAACTTGGTGAGCTCACACCGATTGAACATTCATTACTTGGAGGATCTTTGAAGTATGCAGACGTATGTTTGTACAGAGACACGCCCATGATGAACCCTGTACCGTGCATTCTCTCTCACACACACACAAAATCTCATATGAGAAAAATTCTGAACAATCCATGCACCAGACACTTCAAGGTCACATCGCTTCGACTTCACTAAACAACAAAATAAAAACAATTAATACGTCATAGATGTGGGGGGAGGCTTAGAACCGGGAAAAAAATTCGGAACGATCCATGTACCAGACACTTCAATGTCACATCGCCTTGACTTCACTAAACAACAAAAAAAGCAATTATTACGTCATAGTGGTGGGGGGAGGCTTAGAACCGGCTCAAATCTCCTACTCACCTCAATTAGTAAATAATTACACACACAAATATACTTCAACCCCTATATGTATAACACAATATTCCTGAAAACAGAAGAATCAACTCACTTAGTTGATTATTTTTCAAGTATGTGTGTTTCGGCTAGTTTTCTATGAACACCCTTCGATTTCTCTTTTCTACATCATTTGTTTTTCATTGTTAACAAATCGAAGTAGAATATTTTATTTAAGTTAACGTCAGTTCAATACGGTACGACCCACTAAAGTGAGTAATATTTATAGAGAAGAATGATAAGACTAAAGAAAGTAACAAAAAACGTTTGTTTGGAGGTGGTTGGTTCATGGTGCATTTCATTAGTTCGGACTTCCATTGTCTAATATGATATAAATTAATTTGATACTTCAATTTCGTTCATTTCAGTTCATTAAAATAATATCACAAAGTATGTTCAATACCTAAACTTGTATCCAGTTTTCATCAGATTTCTCGAGAATTGCTAACAAGGAAGGTTAATAATGTAGTATTTTTGAAAATGTAGCTGAACAATCTTTAAAAAAGGTATCACTCAATCCCCCTTTTCCATTCAAAACTTCAAGGGTTGTGTTCACCTCCGCCAGAGGGTTTATGTAATTTGATTGGAAAGTATCCTACAAAATATTCCCTTCAAAAAAGAGTTTGATGTATTTTTACATATAGAGACCAAAACATAAAAGATGATGCGTTATCAAATCGACACATTGCATATAGAATCACGTGTATTGGATACCATTCATTTCATCAATAGCCCATGTAGGTATATTAGTTTAGATGTTAGTTGTAAGTTAGATCTTAGTATGTTTCATTTATGGGTTCTGTACAATTTGTATTTGTCAAATGAAGAATAAATAGATATTTTTGTTTGAAGAATATGAATAGTTCCCAACAAAAATCTCTTTTACTGTTTTTCTTTTAGCAAATGATGAAAGGACGCGAAGCGTCCCGTTGAGATTGGGGACTAACGAGTTCGTCGTTGGCCAAGGCGGTCAGCTAATTCATTGACTGGACGAGCTGTTAGTTGATTTTGCTCTCTCCTATCCGTTTAATCGCGTTTGCTGAAAGATTAAACGCCGGCCGCTCATGCCGCTCTCAGTCGGTCCCCGAATTCGTTAGATGCACTCAATTACCAAAGTGGCTCTTTATTATTGGATATTATTGGGATGCCGTTCCACTTAGTACGGGTAGAACGAAGGAAATTGGGTTGTGATTTTGTTCGTATGACGAAAATATTCTGAAATGGAATTGTGGTTTGTCTGTTTAGGGTTTCTCAGGAAATTGTTTATCAATTCAATGATTCAATCAAATTGTACCTAATTGTTTTCTTTTGTTGAAATGAGTTTGTGTCGAATCACATAATTTCTCAGATAAAGAATTCCAATTTTTTACGAACATCTTTACATAGAAAAGGAATACATTTATTGAAATAGGTTTTTAATGCGGCATTCATTTTATCAATAGTTTTATTTAAGCTTGTATCGTAGCATGCCAGTAGTGTATCATCTGCAAATAAATTTACAAAATCAACATTTATGAACAAGTTTATGTCATTCGAGTATAGGATAAAAAGCTGAGGCTCTAAAACGCTACCCTGCGGCACTCTTATATGTATATCCAATTCCTGTGAGATATATCATCATGAACTCTGACTTTTTGTTTTCTATGGGATAAATAGTCAGATAATCATTGGTAAACATCACCATCAATGTCATAACCTCTTAATTTTATTAGAAGAATATTACGGTGAATTGTTTCAAAAACCCTCTTCATATCAAGGAAAACAGCTAGTAAAAATTCATTGTTATCAACTTTTTTTTGAATTTAGATAAAGTGAGTTGTGATGCGGATTCAAATGAATATTTTTTACGAAATCCAGATTGTTTATTTAGTAAAATTTCATTTTTTTCAATATGATCAAGTACCTACCTGTTGCACAAGATGTACAAGAAATCTGTTGAAAGAAAGAAACGTCTCAAAAAGTTCATTTCACAAAGTCGTCGTTCTCCAAATGAAAATTTTAATTTCACAGTCAGTGGATATACTTGAAGACTAGCTATTAATCAAAACATCCAAAAGAACAATTCGTCGGATATAATCCAACGCCTTTCGTGGTATTAGTCAGGAGAGTAGTTGTTTTCTAATAGGTGTCAGTCCATTAACCTACAGTATAGGGAGTTGAGACTTGTCAGAACTAATTGTTCTTTTAGATGATTCATAAATTTCTAGTAATGTCAAGTAAGACCTCAAAGAGAGTAGTTTCTACGAGTATCTACTGCTCGGGATGAAAACAAGCGGGCTGAGTCAGTTGAACACTTTCCATGAAAGTATCTGTAGAAAAGAGACAACTCTTGATGCCCTATCAAAGTTGCTTACAATGATTGGGTTTTCAATGAGCTCTTTTCTGGATAGAATATTGCAGCCTTAGAGAGCTCAATATATGTAAACAATATTCCAAAGAGAATCTAATTTAAATTTTATAAAACATTGAAAGTTGCTGAGGTTTGTATAACTTCAGTATAGTGTTTCAAATTTTCGAGAAGCTGACTTTTTTATTCAAATAAAATGATTTTGCGAAGAGATATTAGTACCCAATTTAATGAAATCAATTGACGCAGCTAGCGGACATTATGCTGTCCGGTTCACATCTTTGGCAACGAGATGTTTTAGATCCTAATGTAGATTCTAGGAAAAAAAATCATTTCGAATTGATGGAAACCATGTAAAACATTTTTTGTTACGTAAACCCAGATATTTGTTTTCTCTAAGATGGTGGATGCGGTAGATGCGGGCATCTAAATGGTAAGAAGAGACTAATATGCTGTCTTCAGCAGAGCAGCATATTGGATTTGTGGTATTTTCCAATAAATAGTCGAATAACAATGGAAAGACAAAATAGCTCCTTGAGAGAGAAAATATATTGATGGTATAGGTATCCGAGAAAGAACACACGATGTCTTCTTGTAAGGAACATTCTTTGAGGAAGCTGAGACGTATGAACAAAAATGATTTGACAAACTATAACATCGAAGTTAAATCAGTAAAATAATTCCTAGATACAGTCAAAGGACTTGAAAATTTTGAGCGCAGAAGCCCGCAACTCTCCGTGTTCTCGATTACACTATTAAAAAAAAGGTCAACTGCTTTTATGTGCTCATAGAAAACATATTGATGAGCTTTCTCCATTATTTTCGATATCATAGCATAGTTAATGATCTATGATTTTGATGAATTTTGTTGCTGTTTGACCAAATTCGTTAGCGTATTTTGAAGTACGCTAACCAACTGGAAACTGTCCCTACATTCCTCTAATAAGACGCTGTCCGAATAGTATATCTGGTATTGTTTCAAATACAAACCGGTTTCAGACTGAAAGTGTTGAGAATAAGCAAATTATCTTCCACTGAAGAACAACTCTTTCATAACTATGTAATGAGAACTTGCTCTAAGCAAATACAAATACTGAATAGCTGTAAATAACAATTATATTGAGCATAAAAACCCTGAAATGAAATTACAATAAAATGAAATACAAGCAACAATTGAAAATTGAACAATGAAAAAAAATTAAAATATTTCAAGCCAAGTTACTTCATGACGTTTCAATTGTAAGTTATCCACAATCGTCTTCGAGTGATGACGATGTGGATTATTTTTGCAACACTCTTCCTCTACTTTTACATACACCCAGTACTACGACTCTTGCAACATCGAGTATTCATTATTTTCTGTTTCAGTACCTTTTAGGTCTATTACGCACCTGAGTTCACAAAACAATTTTTAATTTCATTCCGTAGGTAGTTATTTTTCCAGAAATATTTCAACACTCCTTTTAGTAGCATCAAAATTACATTCAACAGTCTGTATTGGTTCTCAATTTTCCCAAGACCTAAATTCTTTATTTTCTGTCAACGATATAATATTTTTCAAAATCCATCATTGAGGAATTTCATGACACTCTCGACAACTTTCGTGATTTTTGTGCACCCTGAACACCTTTTATTAGATCTCAAATTTCGTTGTAACAGTGTTTGGTTTCCAAAATTTCAGAACACTTATTATCATATTTCTCAATTTTCTCGATATTCACCTCTGTGTGTAACGTTCTAGATTTGGAGCACTATGAGCAATTGAACTTATTTAAATGTTTACCTTCCTTGAAAAACACGTTCAACATCTTGTATTACCAACAGCCTATATTCATAATTTTCATAACACTTTTTATAACTTTTCGAATTGACATGTATTTTGGAGTCTATACTATTTTCGTCCACATTTCAGTTTCCTCGCCATCTTTCATTATTTCTCACATTTTTCAACACAAATCCTCAGTATTATTTGTATTATCTCCAAATTTTTCGAATATTACTTGCATTCCTCATATTCACAATATGAACCACCACTTTCAAAATCACAATTTGGTATAATAAGAAACTCCCCTCTCAGATATGCAAAATGTGGTACCTACCTTTTTTTTGTAATTAAGGAAGTCGAAGCCACAACACATAATATAGAACTTCGTAATATCATTTTTCAAAATTATGAATTCACAATACTGTTACGTTTTTTCCCGTGGATTAACCAGATTTTGACTACACTGAATAATAATCAAACTTAACTTCATTTCATTTCAAATACAACAAAACACTCCAACTTAAACTTCAACTATTATTCAAATGCCCATTGCCTTACTAGATCACTCCGTGTACCGCACTGTCACTTCCACTTGATTGTTTCGATTGGCAAGTGAATCGCGTTATTATTTGGCAATCGAAGGCTCTGGAAAATTCTCAAGTGTTATATAAATCATCCTTTAGACGGCTCCCAAACAAATCATCTCTTGATACATCGTTCATTGGTTTATTAGAAAATCTCATACCAAATATTAATCTGGCTCAACGTTTCGAAGGATATGAACATAGTTTAAGGGTATAAACTGAATTTGTAAATTTCGGTCAGGTATAAACCACCCCTTTGACGGCTATCAAAGGAATCGTCTTTTGGTATATCGTTCTTTGGTCTATTGGAAGTGTTCACACCAAATATGAACCTGGACAAACATTTCTAAGGATATGAACGGAGTTTTTGAAAAATTCGATCAAATAGAAACTACCCCTGAGACGCTACCAAATGAAACACCTCTAATTATGTCACAAATATCTATAGCGGGTATGAACCTGGCTAAACGTTTTCCAGGATATGAACGGAACTTTTGAAAATTTCGATGTAATATAATCCATTACTCAGACGGCTCCCGAATGAATTATTCCTTTGTATATCGTTATTTGGTCTATTGGAAATGTCCATACGGAATATGAACCTGGCTAAACATTTCTAAGGCTATAAACGGAGTTACTGAAAATATCTTTCGAATATAAACTACTCATCAGACGGCTACCAAATGAATCTATTGCAAGTGTGTCTTTATCAAATATGAACCTTGCCAAACATTTTGAAGATACAAATGGAACTTTTGAAAGTTTCGTTCAAGTATAGTTCATTGCATGATTCTACATCAAAATATACCGTCTTAGGGTATTTAGTCATTAAGTTGAGCAAACTATAATAATAATAATCACATTATCTATGAATTTATGAAGGAAAATAATGTTTTATCCATTCTTGACGCCACTGATGTTTTGACTGCTAGATAAAAATGGTTGCTGAAAAATGGATATGAATTCATGCTGCGTTCTTATATGAATCAATTCTTAATCTATTATGGAACATCATTCCCAAGTTTACGTTTTATTTTACTCCACCACACGTACCAAACGACATTGAATATCGACAAGGCATATTCTTACTCCTCATGAGTAGATATTTTGCAATTTGCCATGAGCAGCGGCTATGTGAATTTATGTCAACTAACTCTAGTTGGGTAAATATTAGTAAATGCAACATAGGACTTTATTAGTGAAATTAACCCACCCACTCTACGTCATATACACAAATTAGGTAAGCATTACAGCCACCAGATCAACCCTGTGAATTGCAACCCTTCAGCATTGGCGTTCGGCAGACAAAATCATTTGAAAACCGTTTTTGAAAATTGTGAAAGTAGTCCATAAATCAGCGTGAATTATACAGACACACACGTTACCATTGCTGAAAGATAGAGGAAGAAGAAGAAATGTTGAGAGAAAGTTTTCAGATTAACTCGGACGTTACTTGATGAAGATCCATCGGCATTTGAAAACGAAGTTGGAGAAGATCAAATCGTTTTTGGTGTAGTTTGTAAAAAGTTGAGAAAAAATTTTTGAATTTACCCAGCACCGTTGAATTTTAAACCTTTGTAATACTTTTCACGACAAAACGTTCCGGAATTGATGTCGGTACGCGATATGACCTTGAAATCAGAATATATCAAATAGTACTCTCCCTTGTTATATGTGAAATAATGGGAAAAATAAATGAGCTCATGATTGAAGGAGCTCATATTTTAAAATATGTGCTCCTTATTTAACCAAATACGACCTAATTTTGGTCATTTCTGAGGCGCTTCTTCTATATGACAAAGCAGTTTTAGAAATCAGAAAACAGGGTAATTAATTAATTCTTTCAGTTTCGAAAGAAATTATGTGAAGAATCTCAAAATATTTTATCCATAACCACTACTTATTCAGATAGCTATAGTCTGACTTGTGAATAAGCATCAGTGCTAGGCGAATATTATATGAGTATAAGTTCCGTTCGAAAAGTTTCTGGTTCAGGATCTAAATGAAGTCTTGATCAACGTTGCATGGCATTTTGCGAAATAACTAGCATACCAGCGATGGGAAATGGTTATAGAATAGGCCATCGGCATTTCCTCAGAGATGTTCTAAAACCAAAAACTCTGAATCTGGCAAGTCACTCAAATGACGTGTACATACAATTCCGACGAATATTGTGGTAGTGGATGAAGTACACTCGCCCCATTTCACACAAATGGTAATCGCACGTATTTGCAAATTCCACACTTCGAAGCATTCTGCTTTTAGTGTACGACAGGCCTTAATCGCGAAGTGACACCACTGACACGACAACAGTTTAAAAAATAACTTGTATTATTGACTGAAGAGTGATGAAGAATATTTCCAGCATTCACTAAAATGATGCACTTGAACGAATCCCATTTAATTCCTGCATTTTCGGAAAATGCATTATTGGCATTTCCAAACTCCAAATCTTCCAAATGAGTGAACCGATTTTCAGAATTATAGCAACAGTGTACAGTGAAATGACACGAACTCAGATTGAGGAGGCTCGAAAATTTGGCTGGAATACAGCCAACAACGAGCCAAATAGTTTCGATTGAATTAGCCACAGTAAATTGGTACAAACATGTACGTGAGAAGAGAAGTACGTGAAACACCAAAAGCGCAATAGCCATCTGAAGCACACATTAATAATAAAAAGGGCCCACCTGAATAGGTGACGGGCAGTTGAAATAAATACACGTGTGTACCAGAATGCTCGAGCAGCAGTTCATGACAACGAGGGTAGTCAGATTCATGCATGCGAATCGAAATAATGGGATTGGGTTATGGGTTGTCCCCAATTCGTACGACAGTGTAGCAAATGCACTTGTAAACAGTCTTACGTTACAGAATCAAAGACTTTTTCAGTGAGGAATGACACCCCCACATATAGGGTTGAAGGTTTTTGCAATGATTTTCAGGTTGAAAGTTCTTCCTTTCACAAACGAACTTGAATTGTTTTTGAGTTTTTTCGAAAAGTTTTTTCCTGGTAGTTATGCCTTGTCATACGTTTTGGATGGCCCAGCCTGTGTACGACTGGTATCCTCGACAGAATATTAGTATTATGTTGTAACATTCCATTCTGACATTTTTCATTTTATACTGTTTGTGAGAACACAAAGAAACCTCTTTAATCAATTTTAACTTATAGATTGTAATATACTATAATTTCTATTTTCTATTTACATAGATCTGGTATTTCTCTGATCAGTCTACAGTAGCACTCCAAATAAATCAAAATCAGAATGCTGACACCTATTCAAAGTCCATATTGTTTATTCTGGTAATTTTCATTTATTTTACAGTTAGGTATACAAATTGATGTTCAGTCATCAGTCATAGACTTGTGTTTCATAGTGATTGAAGTAGAGTGAACAGTGACGTACAGACAGAGATATCTACTTTCAGTAACGTAATACGTATAATCGATAGGCGCTGTGTATATGTTTGATAGGACCGATGGAATAGGTGGTGGCATTGCCTGAACTTTGGATCGATACCTATTCTATGTGGGTAGGAAACATTTTTGAACCTAAGAACACACAGTGGTGATCTAAGTAAAATTTTTGAGAATCATCCATCAATATGATTCCAACATTTGAGATATTTATAGATATTCATTTAAAAGCGGATTTCAGAAAATCCCATATTGAATTTGTTAATTTCGTCTAATCGTAGAGTCATCAGAATTTTTTCACAACAGTTTTTTTTATCATAGTTCTGCTAGGCAAAAAGCTGAAATCATAAAGCATTAAAAGTTTAAGAACCAATACGAGCATAAAAACAAGGAAAATCGACAAAATTGGTAGAATACATAGAATATTCGGAGGTTTCATAATATACGGGGAGAAGATTGTGTCTCTGTCGTCTGGCTGGACTGTATTTAGATCCGAGGTTGCTACTGCTGGGGACTGCTGTAGTCTCTGAGTCTAGTTGGAAGAGTGTAAAGAAAAGCTTTGAGTTTCCTTGATGGTTTCTGGAAACAGGATTTCACTCAGGAGTTTTAAGGTTTAGTGCATTGAACCATAGGGTAAGACCTTGTGTTTTGTTACTTTTCCTATTCAAGCAACCATTGGGAAGGGTAGAAAATTTCAGAAATGTGACAATCTGGTTTCTTTTCATAATAACAGTTTAAATCCAATAATAATTATTTATTATTTTCATTCACTTCAAGGTTGAGGATGCAAACCTCTATTAAAAATCTCAAGTAAACCGTATTTCTCGTTTAACTTGTATGCTTGGAATGTCTTGTCTCCTAGTATAACTAAGTTGGTCTACAATGACAAGTGTTAATGAGGGGCACAGTATTTCTAGAAACTTCTGTAGATGGCAGCTGAATAAGAGCTTTGAATTTGGTAGCCCTTCCCAGAACTACAAATTTAATTTATATAAAAAATCGCCCTGCGCCCTTGCCTCCGCAAATAGAGAGCCAGTTATTCTATTGTAGTTGTTACTTTTCATTCAATGCTATTCATAGGAAAAATCGGCCAATCTAATGCGTTGATATTTTTGACTGGAAACGATGTATTCTAATTATTATTATCATTATTATTATTATCATGAGAATTGAAATGATTTCACCTATTCTGAATTAATTGAGATATCTTCAACAGTTAAAACTCACTCCGCCTATGGCTTATCGTATGTTTCTTTGATCGCTATTAACGATGTCTCAAAGGTATCTCCGATACTCAGATGGTATTTAGTCAATCGAAAAGAAGGATATTGAAACATATATTAGCCCGTTACAATCTGAAAGAAACGGAATAGGTAGGAAATGAAATGGTTCAGCAGGATACTTCGAAGATATCTGGAGTTGTTTTACTAACTTTCCTTTCGTATCTTTCAATTTCACGATGAGGATCTTGGGTATACTTAAATATGCCTGCATGTCAGTGATATATTATAAGTAATAATTATTTATATAGGTTATGGGTACGTACGTACCTTATTATAAGTATAGATAGCTGTTTCTTTGATAATTTATTATTTACCATTTTTTTAAGGGAATGTGGAGAATCGGTCAACTGACCTAACACTACTCATTTTGTTTTGCTGTCTTCTTTGGAGACTAAGTTTCACAATTTATTATTATAATTATGATGTCTTCGAAAATACTCATTCGAATTACATGCTTTAGAGGGCCATATTGATCTATATTAAATGTATAATGTATTTGAGGTACCTGATTGGTACCTCAAATACATCGTGGTTGCTCAAAATCGCTTCGTAAATAATCCATTATTTCTCGACGATAAAAAATTGTTATCGTGGGTTATTTCTAAGATATAGGCATATACCACCACGAACTTTTTTGTAGACCTTTTTAAGGTGTACAGAGTGACCAAATTGGACATTTTCAAAGGGAAACTCTTGTTTTCAAACTAGATAGATGAAAACTGATATGGCTCATTGATATCTGTCATTGTTTCTGAGTTACAGCATATTTTTCGAAAAAAATGTATTTCAGAAAAGTTGTTGTAACTTTTTTGCTACATATTTCAATAGAGCTTAAAATTACCTACCCATAAATGTAGCACAATTGATGTTTTGCTAGAGTATAAGTCATAACTTTCATTCTTTTCTTCCTAATCCTTTCCCCTTTTTTCTCTTTTCTCTTAACCACGATACAAAGCAGTGCTTTATGTGGCTAACCTTTATTTATTTGTAATATTGACATTGGTTTTCTCAAGCAGTCGACCAAACAGCTTTTTCGAATACGCATACCACCTTCAAGGTAGTTTATTTGCTTCCTCATCGGTTTTGTGCTTGTCAACTAGACCACGGTTACTAGTGACACTGATAGGCTTAGTGTCATACATTCTTTCGGCATGGATACATACTTGTACACTTTAGGATAAAACCATCGTTGATATACTCAAATCAAAATAGAGAGTAAGAGCTCCACGAGTGTTCCTGTTAATTCCGTATCCAGCGGTGGTACAAAGAAAGATACATTTGATAGCTGAATTTGTTCACCATTTCATAACCCAATCTAAGACAAAGTAAAATCGATAGTTCAAGTAGCGAAACAATGAACAATGAATTCACTACCGATTCTTGTTGGCCTCCACCAGCAGTGATGCTGGTGGACACACGTGGAGGCACGACCACAACATTCTGTAAACCAACCATAAACAGTGTTATCATATTGAACGAGAAGTATATTCAAATTATCGTAGAACTTATCTCCTGGAGACTGGATATGGATTTCAATTTTTCATTTGATTGTTTTCACTTGTGTCCCTTTTCACAATTCGGTTGCCGGGCGGTTCGACGTGGGTGCTTTGTTCACTCAGTCAGTCGGCCGATGTGTGAGTCGATGGCTCAAGCTCCAGGCTGAACGATCGATTTTCACTTGCTGTCGTCCAACCCGTGTTAGGAATCAAACGTTGAAAGGTAAGATCTCGTTAGCCTTTAGCTCGCACAAGTTTCGACTTCTGAAGGTTGTCGTTCGTAGGGGTGCGATAGCTGGTTAACGGAAAAAACATATTTTAAACATATATCATGAATATTCATGTTACAAACTTAAAAGTTGGCGTTTGTAATTTAATTTGCGGGGTTCCATTATTCTATTACAAATTATCACACTGTATGGTGGTGAAATTTTGCTAGACCACGAAGTGTCGACAACTTTCCAGAACCCTATATCATCTATGTAAATTCTCAAGTTTTAGATAATCTGGTCGTTTTGGCTTCTGAAAAGTAAATAAACTAGCCATATATATTCCGTATCGGAAATATTCGGCGTCATGCATACGATATCGCCGGTATCGTTCTTAAAGCGGACAGATTCTTGATTTAGTAGAGAAAAGACGTGCTTAGTGTATTTCTTCGTTTCCCAATAGCCATGCCAGACTTCATTAACTTCTGGATTTACTACCCCAGGTTATGACACTGTATCGGATCCGCTGTCATAATTTATAACCGAGGGTTAAACCACTTAAAAATAGGGTGGGTAGATCCTCGTTGATTAAAAATTGCCTCAGATTCACAGATGAATAAGAAATGATTCTGTCCCTACTCGCTCCATTTCCTTCGGATTGAATTGATGAATTGTGAAAATGGATTAAGAAACCACTTAGGTTTCGGAATGGAAAAATCAACGTTTACTTTTTAGTCAACCTAAATACGGACGAATATATTATCAAGTAACTTCTCTCCATGGTTTGATTAGAAGTATTAATGCATGATTTAAAAAAAAGTATAGTACAAAGTATATATACAAAGTATATAGTATTCAGTAAAACAATGAAATGACATTAAGTTATTCATGTGGATTCATCAATTAATGAGGTCATACCTTTGAAAGATGACTCAACAACTTAAAGAACTTCTTCAGAATTTGATTGATGAGTAATCATTTACACAAATTCTGAAGGTTGACAATTCAGTTCTCCTGTCTAGAAATAGTACGTTAGTTAGACATATCTATTAGAAATGTTATCAATAGCTTTGAGTCAAGCTAGTCCTATTTTCCATCATTGTTTCGTTTTTTTCTGTTTCGCTCACCTGGTTGTACTGGGTGTCGTTTGAGGATCCTTCAATGTGTTTTGTTTAGCATCAGCCCCTGTTGTTTTTTTATTTTTCAATATGGATTCAAAGAACACTAAATCAGTTTCTGTGATTTCTGTGATATCTGTGAGATATTTGAAAGTAGATAAGGAAATATCATAATTAAAAAAAATTCAGCAACACGTTTTTAAATATCTGACTACCGTATTTGATCATAATACTCATTATATAATCTCAGTAAATCTACGAGATTTTCGTGTGTAGGCTGTCAAAACCCTTGTCTAACAAATTGTCTACGATATTTCCGGATTTATTAGTCGCAATAATACACGAAATGTTAGGTATAAAATCCTGCAGATCACGGCTAACAAATTCGGAAACATCGGAAAATGTGCCTACGAGATTTGTTCATGTTCATGTTCATGACGGAAACGACTGCAAGGCATCCTACCTATCTCCACAATATTTGTTGTAGTGACGAATGTACATTTTTTCAAACGGCAATGTTCACAGACAAAATTGCCGTTATTGGAGTGACACTAACCCTCACATTTTTCGAAAAAACACATACCCGATATCCAGAAAAAATTAACGTTTGGGCAGGAATATTGGGAAACCATATTGTAGGACCCCTATTCTTTCATCAAAATTTAACAGGGGAACTGTATTTGAATATGCTGTAACTTGACCTTCTCTCCACTGAAATCGTCGAAGCTAATCCTAATGAATTCGATATGGATATTGTATTCCAACAAAATGGAGCACCACCACATTACTCCACAGACAAGTGAGAAACTATTTGAATACTACTTTTCCCGGTCGTTGGATTGGCCGTCGAGGTCCTACAGAATGGTCAGCCCGCTCGCCAGATTTGACACCTTTGGATTTTTTTATGTGGCTATCCAAAGCAAAAGATATACGAAACAGAACCTGCTTCAATATTGGATATACGGCAGAGAATAATAAATATTTGTAGAGATACTGACGTTACTGTGTTTGAAAATGTTCGGCGTAAAATATCGGATAGGCTGTTCATATGTCAAGAAGTTCAAGGCAACCATTTCGAGCATCTTCTGAACTGACCTCAAGATTATTACCTCATATTATGTAGATAAATGTCAATGTATTCAGGCAATTATTAAAAGTTTCGCCATTTTGTAGTAGTTGGACATATTGACATTATATTCTAGGGTTGTGAAGCATTTGTCAGGATCTTCAAAAAGATGTGTCACAAGACCCCCCTCTCCATTTAATTTTTTCCCAGATGACGCCCAGTCGCAATCTCAAAAGATTCATCTGTCAATTTCACTTCAATTTATGCATTAATTTCATTATCCCAAATTTCAATTTTTTGAGTCGACTCGTTTAAAAAATAAAAGGGGGGGACATTAAAGAAATGCACTGTATAGCATAATCTAATACCTACGAGTTAATAGTTGCGACGTGAAACATAGGGTGTTAACAATCGAAACAATCGTTTTGAGAACAATCGTTCCCAATCGTTTATATACTAATTTTACATAATAATAAAATCTATCATTATGAAAATTACATTTTTTTCAAACACCATCAACTGTCAACAATCAATTGAATTCAAGCAACCAATTTATAGTTGTAGACCATTCAATCGGATTGACTGAAGAAGTACCGATTCAAATAAGATTTTATTGTTGAATTTCTACTGAATAGTTTACAAAACCGTAACTTGTGTTCCATTACATAATACCTTTCTCAGGCGTATTAGTACTTGAGAAAGCACGTGTTGCGGTTTGGTAAACTGTTCAGTGAAAATTCGAGTATTACTTGGATGCATTATGAATTTCCACCATATCAGCCAAGTCCACCACCATCGCATTCAGAAGAAGTAGGTGTATCTTCCTATTGATATGCTCATTATCGACTTTGTCTTACTAGTCTTAACCCAAAAAGTTGAAATTCTGGAACTTTCAAGGTAACAATTTAAGAACACCGACCAAGACAAAGACATGACAGGTTTAAATGCTTTCATGAAAATATATCTCTTAAACTTTTTCTGTTGGGACTTAAATTGAGACAGAGACAATAGGACTGAGATGTATAACTTGGCCCTAAACCACATAAAATGAAGTGCTCAGTTCATAAAATAACAACAAATACTAAAGACAAAATCATATGAAATCAAAATACAATTGATAATGATTCTCCAAAAGTAACAAGAAAAAATATTTATGTTGTAGAATGAAATTAAAAGATATGATTGATCTGGAATCCAATGTAGGTATGCAAGTTTATTCTTTATGTATGAGTGAGAGATGATTTTGATGTGAATCAAGGTTACTGTCACCTGTTGAATTTCTTTGAGAAAAGGGACTCAAAAAGGAATTTCCAGATATAACAGCACACACGTTCAAATTTTGAGGTTTTTGTCTGTGCACTTATCCTGAGATATACAGGGTGATTCAAAAGTACTTTGACAAACTTCAGGAGGTGATTCCTCGCAATATTCTAATATGAATTGTCCAAATAAATAAATGTCTGGAAACGCTTTATTTCCAAGATACAGGATATTGAAGTTTTATTTTTATTTTCGTTTTTTCAAATAACTTTTGAAATACTGAACTTAATTAATCGAAACTTGGTAAAAGGAGGTTTTTGAGGTGTCGAATTCGAACCTGATGTTCTTATTACGTATTACCTGTTCTATATGCAATATCAATATGTTGAATATTCAAAAGAGAAGCCACTTTTCTGTTGTTTGTCCAAAATATGTTGAAACTTTATAATTTTGTTTCTCATTATCTAACTTATCACTAGAAGAAACCTCCTGAGTTGCTTTTGGGAAGACTTTTTTAGAAAGTATTTTATACATAGGAAATGAAGGTTCGAAACTAAATTATTTGAAAGCAATGAAAATCAATAACCTTAAAAATTCAAACATTTTACTGATTGGCCAATTGGATCCAAATAGATCACCATTACAGAACTCGTTTTCTTAGAAACCGATGTATCTTATCCTTCCTCGTGCTCTCATGCTCTTCCTCAACAGTCAAGGGGATCACTGGATTTTTTTAAATATTTGTGATATATATTAGTGTTATAAGAAATCTGAATTCAGAAATAGAATCATTGCGACATCAATTGAATTTTTGTAATCACATATCGACCACACGACCACAAATTTCAGGGTTGATAAAATTTTCATATTAGACAATATCGAGAAGTTCCACTCATTGTTTACGCTGATTTCGGATGAATTTTGAAACTAATGCACACAAATGGGTCAAATTCTGCTACTTCTTCCACAATTTGAACACGATTTTTCATATTTCATAAGGTGCTGTTTTGATGATTCTATTTCTGAATTCCTATATCACACAAATACTAAAAAAAATGTTCTGATGATCCCTTTGACTGCCGAGGAAGAGCATGATTCCAATATTGCCAATGAATGGGTATGTGTGGAAAGACATTCGGATAAGATGATATGGAAATACGTGACCACTATCATCTGGAAAGAAAAACATAAATGAAGCTACACATTCCGTTTGTTAACTCAACTCAGAGTTGCCCAACTCCATTTCGATAATTTTCTATTTCATAATTGGGTATGACTGTCACTTGTTCATAAAATATTTATGCACCAACAAAAGTTGATGTATATTTCTCTCACGGAACATTTATCCATGGAAAACAAATTGAATCGAAGTAAGCAATTGAAAAATGTTTTTGAAATCAAGGTTCACTAATAGTTCCGAATTTATGGCCGCATCTCTTCAATAGTTGGGCGATAACTCTGATGGCAAACATTTTATGGAAACGAGAAAATATTTTCCGAAAAATGATAAATTTCAACTCATGACGCAGTGAGGTGTTTTTCCATACAGCTTCATCGGATCTTCAGACGAAATGAATTGTTCAAGTATACCATCGAAGGTGGAGGAGGATTCATTTGGTTGAACTCCGATGAAATAAGTCAGCTAGATATCGATATTATTCCAGATGATAACTCTCAAGGATACATTCTTGTAGCAGATGTGCAATACCCGATCGATTTGCATGATTTGTTAAAAAATATTTTAAAATCTGTTTTTCCGTTGAACAGCTGTCGGCTTCCTACGAACGACAACTCTCAGAAGTCGAAATTCATGCGAGCTAAGGACTAAAAAGATTTTACTTTTCAAAGTGTGATTCCTAACACGGGTTGGACGATAGAAAGTGAAAATCGATCGTCCGACCCCACGGTTTGAATCACCGGTTCACACAGCGGTCAATTGAATGAGTGGAGCAAACCACCCACGTCAACCAACCTGACTACCGTCCCACCAGGCAACCGTCCCACCGTCTTCATTCAGACTTACCACTTTTGGTGGAAAGTATCATACCATCTGTTTCAAAGTATGAAAAACATGCAATTATACCTGATTTGAATGATGAGAATAAAATATTTAGTTCAATATAGAAACTTGAAACAGGCGGTACGTAATGGTTTGATGGGTATACAGATTCATGCATTTCTCATATTCGATGACAGCTGTCGCACCCCTAAGAAAGACAACCCTCAGAAGTCGAAGCTTGTGCGAGCTAAGGATTGTCATTCCTTCCAAGATACTCCATTTTATTTACTGAAGGAATAGTGACATTCACATTATCATTTTTATAAGTAGTGATTTGAAACTTGGTAAATGGCTAGCATAAGATGTAAAGGTAATATAAAATGTTTTGGCCACATTAATACTCAGTAGTTTACTTTCAAACCATTGAATTCTAGCTTTGAAATTTTCTTCAACTTTTTCTTTCAGACAGCTCCACGTTTCCGATTTGTAAATGACTACTTTGTCATCTGCGAAGCTTTTATGTCCCCTCTCACTTCTAGCATAAAAAGATCGTTTAGGTAGATATTGAAGATAATTGTACCCAGAACTGTCCCTTGGGGTACACCATATTGTACTATTCGAGATTCACTGAGAGTGTCTTTGATTTTCACACATTGTTTCCTTTTGTTTCCTTTCATGGAGATAATTATAGAGGAGTTGGTGGGATGTTCCTCTGAATCTAATACTCTCAAGTACCTCATGGCTAACTGTATCAAATGCTTTCTTCAAGTCTACAATAGAGATGGTGATTTTTCGTCTACATATTCACTGATTCTGTTAGTAAGGAGTGTTGTTGCATCTTCAGTTGATTTTCCCTTCTGAAATCCGAGTTGATTGTTTGATAAGATTTTATATTTTGTTAGATATTTTTCAATGAGTGATTTCAAGATGGTTTCGAATATTTTCGCAAAGTTTGTATTTACGGATATTGAGCGGTAGTTATCCACTTTGAGTTTATTTCCAGACTTGAATATTGGTGAAATAATAGCACACTTGAATGCATCTGGACATAATTCACTATTGAATGACCAGTTTATTATGTATGTCAATTGTATTGCTAGTTCTTTTGCTATTAGTTTAATAGTTTCAGCTCTAAGAGTGTCAATTCCGGGGGATTTTTTGTTCTTCAAGTTCTAAATAACTTGCAAGACTTCACATTATTCCGTTTTTTCTAGGAAAGAGGAATTCATGATTATTATGGTTTTTAGTTTTTTTTTTTTTAATTTGGTCTTTTTTGTATTTCATCCACCAAGATTTTACCAATTTCTCTAGAGTGTTCAACAAATTTGTTAGCATCATTAGATTGAATTTCTTTGATTTTTTCTCGTTACTCCCTTTATTTGTCATTTCATTAATAGTTTTTCACAGTTTAAAGGATTCTCCTTTATTATTTGAAATTTTTTTCGGTCTATTTTTGTACTGTTTATATTTCATTTTATTCATTTCTGTTAGGTTGCCTTTTATTGTTATATAAAGATTGGTTTTCTCTTCAATGGACTTCAGTATACCATCAGTAATCCACGGATTCCTTTTCATGTTTTTTTTACTAACTTCAATTGTGTTTGTACTGTTTTCCACGATTTTGTTGGTTTTTTGAATTTTGAAGTGGCAAGTTCAATATCATCTGACGAGTATAAATGCAGTTAATTTTCCTCGCATATGTTTTGTTTTAGTTTTTCTGTTATGAATAAATTTTTTATATTTCAATAAATTAAATGATTTTTATTCATTTCAGGTGTGATGATTTGTAGTGCAATAAAGTGATCATATCTGTTTCAAGGACGGATGTTCAATCATCATCATGGATAGTGTTATTGATATTTATTAAGTAACTAATTGAGAACTAATTAAGAATAGTTCAATTTTTTTCGATTTTTTGGTTGTTGCTTGTATTTTATTTCATTGTAATTTCAGTTTTTTTGCTGGGTATACTTGTTATTTTTCAGATAATCTTTTTTAATTTTTTACAGATTCCTTATATCAAATAAGACAATGAAAGTCCGAACTAATGAAATGCATCATGGATCAAGTTACAACAATTATGCGGGAAACCGATTCCATAAATGAATCCCATTCCAGTTTTTCTGAGGATTGGTCCGATAAGGAGACTCAAGTGGCAATTATTGATTCGAAGTACCCGGACGATAAATTTCCTGTGTATTCAGACACATAGATCTAAATAGGGAGCGTCATTTCGAATTCGAACAGGACTAAATTGGCTAGTTTGGTGATTCAAACGATCCAAATGCCGACTTTGGGATGATGAATGAGTTTTATCCAATCTTTTGGTAATCACCTAGCCTCGACATTATGGAGCCGTATTTCGACGAGACATAACAATTCACCCCACCACCACAAATGATTATGATGACTAATTATCCGGAGCCATGATGATAGCGATGGTGATGATATGAATGTATAGGTTAGGTTAGTTTTCTCAAAGTGCACATAATTTGGTTGATGCATACGAAATACGGTGTGGTTTGGTGCAGTATTCAAACTGACCCAATATTTTTTTGAAACCTGTTTGATAAAACAGACAATTTCTGAAGTTCAATGCAAACTTTGAGGCCAGTTTCTAGTTGCCAGGTCGCTTCGCGATCATCATCGTGTACTTGCAGGCGCGAAGCGCCTGTTATTAACATTCGAGCCGTGAATGTGTAGACGCGAAGCGCCAGCTACTCGCATCCGGTTCGTGTATTGGTAGGCGTGAATTTGCAGTTGTGCGTACGAAGCACCAACCAATTTCATCACACTCACAGATGCAACTCATGATGACACGTTCGGAGTGTAAAATATTCAATACTGTTGAAGCTTCCGAATCATATCCATCTGTTGAGCTTACTTCGTTCTCTTGAACTGTCGCTCTCTTACACTGGGTCATCAACTGGTGTTATTTTATTGGAGGTCGGAAATATATCCGAACCTGTGGAAGATGAGACTGTCATCAACACATGCTAAAGGTGTGGTGTGAGATTGTTGAAGGAGGATGTATAGCAATGCATTTCAGGATTTCTCTCATTTTCGTAATGAGTGAGGGGTGATTTTTATTTTTCATAAAATAGATTCACTGTAATAGTGACCAAAACAATAATGAGGATTATAATATTGATGAATCATTATAAATCAACTATATGTAATGAATTGAAGTGCTACTCTAACAAAAAAACTTGAATAAAATGCGTGCATTCAACCGGCGATAGGCGGTCTGTCGTACCATTTTTGCCTCATTTCCATTATCCAAACGGTATAATGGTGGTCGAAATGTTCATACCAACCTCCATTATTAATCCGATGGAAATGAAAACGAAAATAACACCAACATAGCATGTAGGTGTCACCGTCAATCGTCCAGATTCATACATGTGAATCTGTCACATAGTACAGATCCGACAAGTTTTTCGCACGTATCGGTGACATTCAACCACCGAAAGCACGATGCCGCTGTCCTTTAAATAATTCGATTCTTCGATTCCTCTAAGTTCTCAGGGTTTTCCAGTTCCTCCACAACAGCACCAGCACCCTCACTTTCTCCAACACCTTCATCAGCATGCACAAACACCGTGGCTTCAACATTCACTTCACCGACGATAACGACCTCATCAGCAACTTCGGGAACCTCTTCGATAAAGTTGAGATTTCCTTCTCCCTTAACATTGGACCAATTTTCAACATCACCAAGGTTCAATATTGACAATAAGGCGTCCATTTTTTCAGCGTTCATTATTGATATAATCTTGTAGATACTACTATTACTAATATATACTGAGTGGGGTTTAGAATTGTGAGTTTATTTTTATAAGGTTTTGGTTATGGAAGTGGCACTCCCACCCACTTTCAATCCATTATTCATGAGAGGGAATCGAGAATATGAGAGCACAGTTGAATTCATCAGTTGAATATTCCTACATCTAACAGTGAATACCACTATGCCTTTTCCGTAAGAGTGAGATTCAGAAAGTATGCGGCTTTCCAATCAAAATTGAGCAAAATATGTTACAATTGCCATATGGAAATTTCCAGGAATATTTGCATAAAATGTGCAACAACTCCTGAGTTACTAGTCCAACGTTGTTTTCCCCGCGATAAATATGGAGCGGATGGAGCAGACAGAAGTTGCGGAGGTATATCATCATAGCCTGCTGATTTCTTGGATTTGAGTTTTTTAATTGCCTCATTGTAGTCATCTTCGATGACTAACTCAATTTGAAACATATCATTCGTGACAGATTCAACATCATCTCTGGATAATAATAATGATAGCTTCATTGTCCAACAGTTACTCATTTTTTGAACACTACAGAATAATATTCATACTGCTCAAATTCGAACAGAGAGAACTGAATGAAGAAAAAAACAATTCTAATACCAATATTCAGTACATGTTTATAACTCTTATGATATTGTGTAGAATCATTAGATTTTTGTCGACTATAGACAGTTGAGGAGAACTTTTCGAATGTTTCAGCTATTTCATCTTCATAGAAATAAGCTAACCGTCATATCTGAAATGGGCAAATCTATGAACATTTCACCAGAAATAACCCTCAACTTCATCAGCCTTATAGTAGATTGATAGTATCGAAGAATCACCCCATGTGCTGTGGGATTAAACTATATAATAAGGTTAGTAATGACATTAAGTCCTCAAACATCAATGTCTTCAAAAGGCAGCTCAAGGTTTTTCTATTGCCGAAAGCATACCTTCTACTCTGTGAATAAGTTTCTCCTTGAATCATAATCATAATTTGATTGTAGCTTAATAATTTTATTTAAGTTATGCTTTGTATTTGATTTTTTTATAATAGTTTGACCTGTTGTATCAGCCAGTATTTTATGATGATGTTTGCCTGATATGATTTTAAATGAAAACTGATTCAATAAATGTTTGATTGATTCATTGATTGATTGATCTGAATCGGTATGAGATTTTTTTCTATTCACATTATTCCAAAACTGATTCAGATCACCAAAAATATAATTTTTCACACGTTTCATGTATCCCCACCCTTCTTTTCTAATCAATGTTTTCACTTCTCTCATCAATTTTTTGAAAATATCATTGTAACTTTCATTTTCCAAACTCAATTTTCTGAATTTCTGTTTGTCTTAATTTTTAATTTCCTCAGTAAAGCATAGTAGATATTTATTAGATCACACTAAAACATATTTTGGCACACTTACTTCAACAATATCATTTCAAGTATTATAAAAACATTCTAAAGCTCTATTTGAATAAGATTCTCTCATGACCAAATTTCAGTCCATTTCTCTGAAGAATGTCTTCAATCCCAAGAAGTCAGCATTTTTGTATTTGTACATATCACTATTTTTATTCCATCGTACTTCTTTGTATTTATCACAGTTGAGAGAATGATATTCAGAGCAGATAACGACTGTCCAGTCACTTTACAGTGACCATAGTATTGTTCGGATCCAATACTCAAATTCAACGTTCTACCGTACCATTTTGAATATTGTTGAATAATACCAAGGAATTCAAGTCCAGAAATTCCATTGTACGTGATGTCACTTATGTCGCTATTGATTATATCATTTATATTGAAATACCCAATGATAAAAAATGATTCAGAATTCATGTGCCCTAGCAAGAGCAAGAAAAAACCTATGATAGTGAATTTATGGTTTTTCACCGTGAAGTGAACATATAGTGCTTCAAAAAGTCTCAAGCCCTAGTAGTTTCATTTGTTATATCAGCTCTCAGTAAATTGAACATTCCTGTAACAATTATCGCTTTATCATTAACTTCCCCCTGTAACCACGTATCGACATATACTATACCCTCAAAATTATCATCTAGACTTCACCTGAAAAATGGAGTCCTCTTCAATTTTAAGGATAAATATTCAAATCTGAATTTACATGTGTCATGTAAATAATGACCAGGTCAATTTAATAATTGTCAAAATAAAAATAAAGTGTTCTCACCAACATGATGCTATGAAGTCATTCACTGTCGACTTCAAAATAGAGTTTCCAAAACACACCCGAGTATTTGCACTCATCCTTCACGATGCTGATCTGTCTAATAATGGCTCTGTTCGAACAGGAACACTCAGTAATTCCGTTCAAATCGTAATTTTGATAAATATTACGTCCCAACACCAGACCTTTATTTTTAACACCTCGACTCATGTTTCAATCACAAAGTGGTCACCCTCAAGAGAAAAATTAAACCAGATCTACATACAATGTTGTTCTTATTCATACCATAGGTACCTCTGCTAGGTGAACAGTCTGAACTGACACTGTGAACTAGTGCATCGTATTTTGACATTCACTCTCACAATACTCCCACGAAAGAAAAACGGACAATACAGGAAATAGCAGTCAGTAACGGTTCCTCGAGGTTTATTGTAGTTTAGGTTGAGAATGAACGAAATCACGACTTTAAGAAACGACGAAAACCAAGATAAATATATCTCTGTTCCACATCATCAATACATGAGGAACTTTGGAAATATTTTCAAGGAACTGGGTATGAAGGTGGTTTTTAAAACAAGTCATAAAGTACAGAGTCTTTTAGGAAATCCAAAGAATAAAGTCGAGAATTCGGAAAAGTCTGGAATTTACGAAATCAAATGTAAGGACTGCGATGCAAAATATTATGGACAAACTAGAAGATCTATTAAAATAAGATATAAATGCAATTTGCACACCTGAATTATAGAATACCAGAAAAATCAGCAGTCGCCCATCATGTTTTGCAACAAAACCATTCCATAGACTCAAGTTCATTAAGATAAGTTAGACACGTTACAACAACAGGCATCTAGATGCCTATGAGAGTGAAGAAAGAAGTGAAAATGATAATATTATGAAATCATCTAAAGGAACAATTCGTTCAGTCACTGACACCTGTCGGATATAATCCAACGCCCTTCGTGGTATTAGCCAGGGGAGTAGTTGTTTTCTGATAGGTGTCAGTCCATTAACCTACTGTGTAGGGTGTTGAGACTGGCCTGAACGAATTGTTCTTTTAGATGATTTGATTTATAGCCAGTCTTCAAGTATGCCCACTGACTATACGTGAAAGATAATATTATGAATAACGATTGTGAACCAATACCTGATAGTATACTTTATAGCTTGTTGGAATAATATATTATTCATATTCAGCTGATTAACGTAAAAACAGATTTCAAAACAGAACAGATCAGATTTACCTGATTATAAGATAAGGCAACATTGTAAAATTGATTCAAGACAATTAAGACGCAGGTACCTAGCAGAGGTATCTATGGTATGAATGAGGACAACATTGTATGTAGATTTAGTTGAATCTTCAACTTGATGATGATCACTAGGTGATTGCAACACGTGTCAATGTTGAAAATAACGGTTTGGTGATGGGATGAAACTCCAGTAATATTTATTACTACATTTAAGGTTCAAGACAATGCATCACAAACGAATTATGATAAGATTAACATGTAAATGCTCGATATTGATATATAAAACAATCAATTATTTTTGTGCCTTCCATCCATTATTCAAATAGATATATGCAAATATGGTTTCAACATGTTTTCATTCATAATACACATTACCCATACAACATATGTAGTGTTCCTCGAAAAAAAGTACATAGTGAGTCAAAAAATGTATATGTTGAGGTGGCTCTTGTGCCTCCGCTAGAGTTGCAGGACATAGAGAAGATCTAATTGCTCCTATACATATTTTAATTTCCCTGTATTAAATTCTATCTATAGAGGTTGAATTCGTGGAAGATGATGAACCATACAACACACATCCATAGTCGACGATGAAGCGTATACAGGCTCTATAAAACATTAGTTCTATTTTTTATCTGCACTTTGCCTAGTGTTTCCTACACATCTCAACATATTCATGCTTTTTTCACATTTTTTGCACATGCTCGACATGAGACGTCCAGGTAAGTTTTCTGTCCAAAACCATACCTAGATATGTATGCTCGTGCTTCACTCGTATATCGATACCACATACAAAACCGATATAGTTTGGTAATCCTGCAGGCAGCCTTTATATCGATACCAAAGAATCATATGCTTCTTTCAGTAACTATATGTGCTCGGCATCAATTGTGCCCAAACATCTTCGAAAACCGAAGTGAGTAACTGAAAGTACATTTTTTCTCCACATGTAATTCCAATCTTAATTTCAACATCCTCTCATAAACCTTTGTAAGGCATGATATCAGGGCAATAGGTGCATATGGTTTTGCAATAAATGTCATGATGATTTTTTTCAAATTGTTTGAAAATTCACCCTTCAACCACCTGTTCTTGAAAATGTTTAATAAATATTGCTTCGCATTCAGAGGGACAATCATCCTGTACGTAACACTATTGACGCCTGGCGATGAACTATTAGTTAATTTGATGGCATTCTATAATTCTTCCATCGCGAAGTTTTCATAAAATTCCTCATGTGCAGAATTGCTATTTCGCTTATTAATTCTGACAGGAGTGTTTATAGCAAAACTTGGGGCAAGATTATGCAGAAGCTTATCGATCAATTCCGGATTCAATGTGGTCCTACCTAATTTTGTTCGATATTATTTTCATGAATTGCCATATTTTAGTCGGGCTAGTGTTTTGATTCAACCTATTAATGAATGTGATCCAGCAATCTTATGACTTTTTTAAATAATAAATTAGTGTTAGCCTCAATATTTTTGTACTCCAGAAAATTATCATAATTTGACAGAGTTTTGTGATTTGATAATATTTCTTTTCGTTATTTAGTGACTTGAGTACATCTCTCATCCCACCATAATGGTCGGAAGATGGACGGTTGAAATGGCAATTTCTCGGTCATTGACTGAGAAGCTGCTTCCGTAATAGTTTCCAGATAATAAGAACATTAATTGACTTATGTTGCTTCAAAACCAAAGTTTGCTAAAAATTACCGAAACCTCTCCCAGTTGGCAGATTTTTCGTTCCATTTTGCTGTAGGGTTTGCCAGGCAGAATATCAACTTCAAAATTGATCAAGATTGGATAGTAATCAGATTCCCAAGTGTCAGATAAAACTGGCCAGTCACATTTACCAATTAGGTCAACAGATGCAATGCTTAAGTCAACGGCAGATACTCTTGTAGGTGTGCCATCATTGAGCAAGACCAGGTTATAGTAATCGATTGCTTCGTCTAATTCCCTACCACTGAACGTTTCATTATTTGGACCCCATAGTATTGCATGACAGTTGAAATCCCCACAAAATCAAACTGGACTTCTAAATTGAGAAAAAATATTTTTCCAGTTTTCTCTTTTAACAAGTGAATCTTGACACAACAGAGGGGTTGATCTGCTCTATATATACCGCACATATTTCAATGTATTTATAATAGTTTTTTCCCATGTAATATTCCGAAATATATTTTTTCAAGAAATCAGGATAGCTACGCCACCTGTTTCATCCGGACGTTCTATGTGAACTGTATTGCATCCCTTCATTGTTGAGTTTTGAGTCGGTTTTTTCTAACAAAATGATTATATCAGTTGGTGATGTATTTAAATAATTCTGCAAATTTGCCCTTTTTATATTGAAAGATCGACAATCCCATTGTAATATTCGTATTTTTTGTTGATACGTACATTCATTATCAATCAAGGTTCTTATATCTGTACTATTATCTGTATTTAATATTTCAGTTATATTATCTTTGAAAAATTGCATTCTTCAATATTATTAACTTCAATTGGACTTTTTTTAAATATCCCATTAATAATCAATTATATCCCATCAATAAAGTGAGTTATTTTTGTTAGAAGCCTTTTCTTTGTACTGTGTGAATTTATCTCTGTATGAGTTTGGTATTTTTGGTTGTGATTGAGATAGGTGAGGGTTTTTATCGAGGAGAGGAGTGGGTGATAAAGAAGAGGTGTTTTGTTTCTGTTTTTTTGAATTATTTATTGTAGTGAAAGATGGTCTTCGGACCGGTTTGTGAACGAAGTTGACATGTGATAACTCTGATTGAGTGAGAACAAATTGGGAAAAAAAGGTCGTGTGACGTCATTCAGAGTAGATGTTGAGTTGTGGGGGAGGATTCAGAACCGCCATTAGCACCCTACTAACAGAACAATAGTTGAATGACTGTAAAATTTAATCAAGATTCATCCAAAATATGAAAGAAATGAATATGAGCAAGACATTATTTTGTCACTGAATAAAGTTGTTTATTTAAAAAAAATGGGAAACTTCCGGTGGAAAGAAGAAAATTTTTTCCTGAATACCAATTTTTTTCGATAACATTTCAACAAGAATGTATTTATTCAAACATTTATTATAAGTTTTTCAAGAATCTACAGTTTTTTTAATGTTATCAATTTTTTCATGATTTTTTTTCTTCATCATATTTACAAATTGATTCCTTTGTTTTTCAAAATATTTTCATTCAGTGTTTCATATGTTCCCGTGCAAATTTCGAATGATTTATATTTCATATCTCGTTTTTCTATCTCACGATATACCACCTGATCAAACCAAGGAACTTTACAATTATATTTACAGAATTATAGTGGGGAAACTGAAACTTTCTCAATAAAGCTTTGATAATTTCAATTTCAGGATTTTTCCAGCATGATGGATGTGCATTTCAACTATTATTGTTGAATGATCCTGGAATACAATGAACATTAACTATAATGTTGTACCATGTACCATTTTTCATTGTAAAAATGAATATTTTTATAGTCTTTGAAAATTATGATCAAGGTACAATTTGAATTATATTGTCATATAGAAAGTATGAGGAAAAGTTCAGAAGGCGCTGAGAAAAATTACGAAAGTTATGAACATATTATTAAAAAAAATGAGGGTTGGTTTTTTGAATATCTCGAAAAATATTCAAAATTTTCGAATTTCAGAAAAAGATAAAAAAAGATCATCAAATTCACTAAAGTTACGACTCTCGGAGCTGTACCTCTATTATTTATAATTTTTACGGAACTCTGAAACTAGAGCCAAAAAGGGTAGTTTGGCTTTCGCGCGCGGTGCGTCAATCAGACACAGCAACAAAAAAAAATTATTTGAACATATTAATGTAAGAAACCACTATCGACATGGGTGGAAAAAACACGGCATCCGAAAAAAAAGCGGGGCCCGAGAGATTGAATGGGATTTAGTCAGGCAACTCGAGCGAGCCAGGCGAGAGCATTGTTATTCATTTAGCTGTTTATATCTAGATCACAGAAATCTGTTTCCAGATCGGAAAAGGGGTGATGGTTTATTTGTTAAGTTCAATTGTGAATTGATGTATCTTTGGGTACAATATATTTATACGATTATTATAAATATCTGCTTTTCTTATAAAGCAGCGGTGGGATAGACTCACGTGTGCTACTGAACTAAGGTAGGAATTTTCCGTATTATTTATCAGCTGAAATCAATTGTTGTTATGCAAGAAAACGTTCCTTTTTGGAAGACGCATGCATATGTATGCATATTTACATTAAGATGACTATGACTAAACATAGATTCATGCATTTTGTATCATAATTTGAGCAGGTACTTTTTAGGTGAATTTTCGTTTTAAAGGCAACCGGCGATTTTGAAAATATTTTTGAGTGTACTTACGTATTTTGATGCGTAGATTAGGAATCCGAAAGAAAAAAGCGGCGCTTTTGCGGCGCTTTTGGATATGTACCTTTCGAAAATATTTCCATTTCATTTTGTCTTGCTCATTTATGAGCACACGATATCAGTCAATGATATAAAAAAAATTGCCAACAACAATTGAATCAATATCATACAGAGAGTATTTATTTAATACCTAAAGGTATTTCAGAATAATATGTTGTTTTATTGTACATTGTGTATAATATTACGATTTACATTTGAATCAATATCATACAGAGTGTATTGAATAAATACTGTGTCCAGTATTGATAATATTTAAATTTTATATTATTTCATTGTACAGTGTGTACAATATCACAATAGGTATTGAGATCAATATTATACAGAGTGTACTGAATAAGTACTGAGTCTAGTATTGATAATAATTTATTTTTATGTCATTTTATTGTACAATGTGTACAATATTTCAATAGGTATTGAGATCAATATCATACAGAGTGTATAAAATAAATACTGTGTCCAGTATATTTAATTTTTATATTATTTTATTGTACAGTGTCTACAATATTTCATTAGATATTGAGATCAATGTCATACAGAGTGTATTAAATAAATACTGGGTCTAATATTCATAATAACTTATTTTTATGTTATTTTATTGTACAGTGTGTACAATATTTCAATAGGTATTGAAATCGATATTATTATTAAATGAATACTGAGTTCAGTATTGATGAATCCTGAATCATATGTTGGTTTATTGTAAAGTGTGTACAATATTAAAATTTGCTATGAGATTAATGTTATACAGAGTGTATGAAATGATTACTGAGTTCAGTATTGATGATTTCCGAATCATATGATATTTTATTGTATAATTACGATTTCCCGTTGAGATCAATCTCATACAGAGTGTATGAAATGAATACCGATTTCAGAATCATATGTTGTTTTATTGTACAGTGTGTACTATATTACAATTTGCATTGAAATCACTGTCATAAAGTGTGTATGAAATGAATACTGAGTTCAGTATTGATGATTTCGAAATCTTATATTATTTTATTGTACAGTGTGTACTATATTACAATTTGCATTGAAATCACTGTCATAAAGTGTGTATGAAATGAATACCGAGTTCAGTATTGATGATTTCAGAATCATATGTTGTTTTATTATACAGTGTGTACAATATTACGATTTGCATCAGAATCAATGTCATACAGAGTGTATGAAATGAATATCGAGTTCGAAATTGATGATTTCAGAAACGTATGTTATTTTATTGTACAGTGTATACAATATTACAATTTGCATTGAAATCACTTTCATACAGTGTGTATGAAATGAATACTGAGTTCAGTATTGATGATTTCCGAATCATATGATATTTCATTGTACAGTCATTTGAATCAATGTCATACAGAGTGTATGAAATGAATACTGAGTTCAGTATTGATGATTTCCGAATCATATAATATTTTTTTGTACAGTATGTACAATATTACTATTAGCATTGGGATCAATGTCGCACAGTGTGTATGACATGGATACTGAATTGAGTATTGATGATTCCGAATCATATATTATTTTATTGTGCAGTGGCTACAACAATACGGTATGTATTAAGATCAATACAATCACAAAGAACAAGATGGATATGAGACCCAAAAACAGCACTGGATCCCGAGTCCAGATTTTCAGGTTCGAAATCTTCGATAGATTTCAACCTGGAAGGAGGAAATGGGCTTTAACCCTGAAGTCTACAATGAATTTCTGGTTTATATTTTCTGACATGGAGACAGAGACGAATATCTGCTCTTAAGGCATTGATGCACTCAAATCAAAAAGGTAGACAGATTCAAGCCTCAAAGCTTCTGATGTATTCAGGTATTCTAGTTCAAGGACAATAAACCTCACTCTAAAGCAGTGATGGATCCCAATCTCAAAAGCAAAGATTGATTTCAACTGCAACTCCAATGAACGAGATGGATTCCAATTCTAGAGGCAGAAATGGATTTCAACCTTATAGTAAGGTTCAATAAGCAATGATAAGTTTTGTTTGACGAGAGTAGATGTCTCGTGGAGATCATTCAGAGAGATATCAATGGTACCTGTTTCCAGAAGTGATAATGAATTGGATTCAATAGATTAAGGATGCGGCACTAGCAACCATGGGTTGGTGATGATGTCACAGGGACAGTTTGCTGAGTATTTTTTTACGAGGATAGTCGTTTGGGCACTTGAACGTTGGTGAGCGGCAAGTGCTTTCAAAACCGCTATTCGAGAATATTTCATTGATTTTGTGTGAGAACTATTGAAGAATCATTTTTACTTGAGCAAATACTGTAGAGCGAAACACGTAAGGTGATTTTGTGAACCGTTAGGGCCTATTCAAGCTCTTGGCGACAAGGAATTCGTCAATGGTCTAGTTGGCCTGCAAGGACAATTGGGTCAGTTCCACAACTACCACTTCGTTGAGTAGATGAAGTCAACCTGGAGATATTGCTTTTCACGTTACAGTCAAAAATGAGGGGGAACAACCAACGTCCGTACATGTCGAAAGAGGGCAAGATGACATCGGATATCAACAATGCATGAGAGCGGTTGGAGAAGGCCGAGCACGAGAGAGAACTAGCACTCAGAGGAGAGCTGACTCGACAAAAGAAACTCGAACAATTAGGCACTATGTTCAAGGCTAGCATGCCAGAAACTTGGTTGAGAGAAAACCAGAGTCTCGTGTCCCAAAACAATTTAAGACAGGACTTGGCCGCAGACGAAGCTGCCGCTGAGAAACACGAATTTTCGTCAAATATCTGTGAGCTTCATTCAACAATACTTGACAAGATATGTAAATTTTTGGAAGAGCTTAGAGTATCTAGAACATAAAATACGATAGAATAGTCTTAAGTCTGATTCAAGGAAAATTATTGCATTTAGAAGTTGGCCTGCGAACGTAAATTCAGTAAGACAGCTCTTAAGGTTAACTAGCTATTTGGAGGATCCATGGTGATTACTCGATCATTAACATCCCTTACTGAGAAAGAACTGGAGCTGTAGTGGAAAGAAGAGCATAACACAGTATTCGAAACTCTGAAGGATCTGTAGATAATGAGACTTTATTTGGCATTTCAAGACAGTACAGCAGGAATGGGCTTCATACCGATACATCCAAGATTGGTGTTGACGGAATTCTGCTGCAAAGCAGGGAGATAATTCCTTCGAACCTGTCATGTTCTTCAGCGTACAGACGACAAGGAAAGAATAGCGGAAATAGCACTATCATTCATATGAATTATAAATATTGACAGTTGTCAAGAGACGAATCAATTTAGAGTTCATTCATTGAGTTTCAAATTCAAATTCCTTATGCAGGATGAATAGCAGGAACAGGTCTATTATTCATATGAATTGGAAATATTGACAGTTGTCAATAGTCTGAAGCAATCAGGAGGTCATTTGTTAGGTCGTGAATTCAAAGTTATGATAGACTGTAATCAAAATCAAAATCAAAAAATCTTTATTTCCGTAGACCTAGGGAAGGCATGGAAAAAGTCACATTACTCAGTACAATTACAATGAGTTCACAATCATAAAACAACATAATTATAAGATATACTATATAACATTTAGACCATAAAAGGGATACAAAAATTAAAATTTAAAATTCCAAATCAGACTGAAAATTGTGTCGCTAATTTCTTCAGTATGAAATCAACATGATGATTCCAATTGAGTTGGGAATCAATAAAAACTCCTAAAAATTTTTTATAGTTGACCTGTTTAATACTTTTAATCTCAGACCTAACCAATACCCTACAATCAGTTTCCTGAATTGTAAAGAGAATGGTGTTGGTTTCAGGATTATTCAGAATCAAGCCATTTTTAGAACAATAATTTTGCATGTTGGATACAGCATCATTTGCTCTTACTGACAATGTTTCACATTCCGAACCACTGACAGTAAAAGATGTGTCATCAGCAAATTGTATAGAGCACTGTGGATGATTAATTTTTGAAAGGTCATTAACGAATAAAATAAATAGTGTAGGCCCCAAAACACTACCTTGGGGCACACCTGTAACAACGTTTCTAGATTCAGAGACAAATGACCCAGTCTGAAGCCTAACTTTAACAACCTGTGTACGACCAGTAAAATAGGTTTCAATCCATTTCAGACTTGGAATACACTTAGAATCACACTCACTGAAAGATATATCTTTCCGAGAAACGGAAGATGGTGGCTATTACGTGGGGGTTCGATTCCGATGTTGAATACCGTCCTGGGAGCAGGATGATCATGTAGATACTTTGAGTAGAGGTACTGCAGAGAAAATTTGTAGGGTTGTTGAATGAGATGCATTGCAAATCAACTCAAGAACCGATTGTGTTCTATCAGTTCAACTACAAGATTCTTGTAGTTGATGAAGTTCATGTCAACAAGTCAAACAATTTCAGGAACTAAGGTGGTGTATACTACGACTATTGGGCAAGTGGAAAGGCAAAACCGTGCAATACTGAATTACTTTCAGTACGACGAGAATACATGAGATAATCTCATTTTCTCCATTCAGTAAGGTTTGGATTCAACCATCGGTTATTTAACTGGAAAAAAATCCATATGAGCTCGATTACAACTTCAGAAGTATATAAGACGCCATCCAATCAGGATGAAAATACATCAGATGAAGATAAAAAATATTACGATTTGAAAAATGTACACCATTTCATTACGAGCTAGGTCAGCAGGTTTTGTTGATGAAACCAGCCAAAAGCAATGCGGTAAGAGTAAGAAACTTTTACCAAAATACGACGGACCATTTGTTACCACTTTGATTCCGGCCAATGATATATATGAAGTCAGCAATATCAATGGTTTTGAATAGATCTCGAAGAAAGTATATAGGAGTATATTACATAGATCAGATGAAGCCTTCCACGAACGATGATGAAAGTGGTGACAGTGAGCAGAGTGCTCACTCCGATGAAGAATGAAATATCTGGAAAGCGAGTTCGCAACCGGAGTCAAATGATTAGAATGTTTGATTGTGCAATTGATTTCTATTATTTTCTTTCAGAAAACTGGTAGATTTCCCCTAGAGGTCGAGCGGAATAGTAGCATGGCCGAATGTAAGAAACCACTATCGACATGGGTGGAAAAAAACACGGCACCCGAAAAAAAAGCGGGGTCCGAGAGATTGAATGGGAATTAGTCAGTCAACTCGAGCGAGCCAGGCGAGAGCATTGTTATTCATTTAGCTGTTTATATCCAGATCACAGAAATCTGTTTCCGGATCGGAAAAGGGGTGATGGTTTATTTGTTAAGTTCAATTGTGAATTGATGTATCTTTGGTACAATATATTTATACGATTATTATATCTGCTTTTCTTATATTGAATATAAAACTCAAGGAATGCAAAAATTCTTGTAGTTTTGAAATATCAATGTACAATAGTCCGCAGTTAAAACATCATTATCCCCATTTTTCCATTAATTATTCATTTGTTGATTAATATTTTTTATAAACCGAAAGTTAACATGTAAACCCTAATAATTAACAACCTAAAACACTAAAAGTTATTCTCGACAGGATAATGAATAAATCGCCGTTGCAAATTACGAAATTCCGAGATCTGACTATTTATAGGTCATTCGAGTGCTTTCACCTATCCCCTCTTCCCTCTTTCCGCTTCATTGGTTTTGGCGGGAGATGACCGTTTTGCGGGAGTTGGTCGTTTTTCACTTGATTAGAGGTTTCCATATGTTACGTATCTCTACGCTAGCTTGACTAAATGTGTTGTTGGACAACATATACGCGGCTTCCTTGAATTTTCGCCCAAACCAGTGTTCCTCTTTGTGGATGGTTTCACCTTGAGCCCACTTGATGTTGTGTTGATGAGTCCAAACATGCTCTACTATTACGGATTTGCTGCTTTCTCCTCGCTGTGTGGGTTTCTTGTGCTCAGCAATGCGAACTTTCAATGGCTTCTTAGTTTCACCGCAGGGTATCCGGTAAATGCAATTCTTGGAATCGCAGTCCGCGTTTGGCCACCTACGGCCAGGGTTATCAAATCAATTTATATTATATTAGACAATGGAAGTCCGAACTGATGAAATACATAAAATATCGAATTGAAGTCCTACTTGTTGACAAAATCTCTGATTCATTGCCAAATATAGATAGCTATTGATCATAATTTTCTTATTCATTTAAAAAATCTAAGTTTAGCAGATCCAAGATTCCACCCACTCCCCTGGTAAAATTGATGGAATATTAGGTGCTCCCCTTTTTGCTGAAATCATGGGTTCTCATCATGTTTCAGGAATCAAAGGTGCGCATACAGCCTTAGATACAAAACTCGGTTACATTGTAACAGGTCATGCTCCAAGTTCTGAAAGTTTCTCCTTTTCACAAAATTATTCAACATTTCTGAATTTGGATACTTTGATAGAGAAAATGTGCCAGGTGGATGATTTTTCAACTCCACTTTTGACAAAGGAAGATGAACTTTGTGAACAATTATTCACTGAAACAGTCAGTAGAGACGAAACAGGTCGTTACATGATAGCGTTACCATTTAAAGATGATTCCACCAAATTGGGAGATTCTTTCATACTAGCCAAAAATGGTTTTTTTCTTTAGAGAAGAGATTAGAGAAAATACCAGAATTACAAGAAACCTATTCATCCATTTTTAGAGATTATATTGACCAAAACCACATGTCCCTAGTGTCTGATGATAAAATAGATTTACCCTCGTATTATATACCTCATCGTTACATTTTCAAAACTGAAAGTATCTCTACACCATGTCGAGTATTTGATGCAAGTATGAAAACCGATAAAAATATTTCTTTAAACGATATTTTGCACACGGGACCAAAGTTACAAAATAATCCCTTCACAATTCTAACTTTTTCCTATAGCGGTAACCTCAGATTTGCAAAAAATGTTCAGACAAATTAATGTTCTTTAAGAGCATCGATATTATCAAAGGATATTATGGCGATTTCATCAAGAGGATCCTATTTCAATTTATCAATTAAATACCGTAACGTTTGGTGTGAAACCCTCACCTTTTTTCAGTTTGAGAACTGTCAAACAATTAGTTAAAGATGAAGCAAAACAATATCCTGAAGCTATTGTACCCATAAAAAGAGATATGTACATAGATGACCTAGTAAGTAGCTTTCCATCAATTACAAAGGCCTTTGAAGCTCATTCCCAAATAGTGGATTCGTTCCAATCTGGTGGATTTCAAATGGTTAAATGGATGTCTAATTCCAGAGTATTTCTTTCCAAAATTCCAAATTCGTTAAAATTTCCGAATCCAGTAGAATTTGCCAGAAGTATGCTGAAAATTTTGGGTCTACAGTGGAATCCTCTGAAAGACCAATTTCAAAGTTGGGAACCAGCTTGCTCCTTGTACAAAACGTGCAATTTTATCTCGTTTAGCACGCTCTTTTGATCCTCTTGGCTTTTTAGCCCCCTTAACACTCTATCTGAAAATTTTGATCAAAACACTTCAGAATTTGAAATTTGAATGGGATCAAACCGGTCCGGAGAATTTAGTAAACATATGGAATAAAATTCAGTTGGAATTACCTATGTTGAATAGTTTTGAAGTTCCTAGACATATTTCAGTATTTGAAAATTCCCTACTGTCTCTCATTGGCTTTTCAGATGCGAGTCCAGCAGGAATAGTGGCTGTCATCTATTGTCGCTCTGTCTCTCAAAACAATGTTACAGTAACATTTCTTTGTGCACAATCAAAAATCAGCCCTACATCCAAAATAACTCAACCTCGTTTGGAGCTAAATGCAGCAGTACATTTAGCTAAACTTTTATCGCATGCAATAAAAATTTACTCTCCTAGGAATAAAATAAATGAAGTATATGCTTTTTCTGATTCCATGATTACTTTGAGTTGGATACATTCTCCCTCCATAAATTGGAAAACTTATGTTTCTAACAGAATCTCCAAAATATGTAGTTATTTACCAACTAAACATTGGTATTTCGTTTCTGGTGAGCAGAATACCTCGGATTGCGCTCGGCTTGACACCATTCGCACTTATGAATCACCCCACTTGGTTTTGTGGACCCTCCTGGTTGACATTAGAACCCTCTGAGTGGCCAGTCAAGTCTGTAGATAAGGTTGAAATCAATGAAATTGAGGAAGAAAAATTGATCTTATTATCATCTGATGAAACAATGCCGCCATTATATTCTCTCATAAATTATTTCTCTTCTTGGTCAAAAGTATTGAATGCAACCATTTTTGTTTTGAGATTTTCCAAAATATTACCTGTTCATAAAGTTGTTGATATTGCTGATTTGGAAAAGACAGAACTCGCTTTGATTAAAGGGGTTCAACAACGACACTTTTGTAGGGAATATGAAAAAATTTTGAAAAATAAACCATTACCTTCTCGTTTATTCCGTTTGAAACCTTTCATTAAGGATGGTATTATTAGAGTTGGAGGTAGATTAAGGAATTCTACTCTTAGTTTTGAACACAAACACCCCATTCTATTACCAAAATCAGTTCCGTTCGTGAATATTTTGATCGATTACAACCATGAAATTTATTGTCATAATGAACCTTACTTATTACAGTCAATATTAAGACAAAAATATTCGATTTTATCTGCTCGCGATATTATTGGTCAACGTGTCTGGAAGTGTAATCACTGTTTCAAACTGAAACCTAAACCTACTTATCCAGTCATGGCTGATTTTCCTAAAAAAAGAGTTAATGAATCCAAAACTTTTTTCTCAACCGGAGTTGATTATACAGGAGAATTTCACATCACCATCAGTCGAAGGATAGGTATTAAAAGCCAAAAGGCGTATGTTTGTTTATTTATTTGCTTAGCTACGAAAGCCATTCACCTAGAACTTGCCTCTTCCTTATCTACTGAATCTTTCTCAGCTGCATTGAAACGATTTTTATCACGGAGAGGTCACTGTTCCACTTTGTTTTCAGACCGAAGTTCGAATTTCAAAGGAGCTGAAACACAATTCAAAGAGGTTTATCAGCTCATTGAATCCCAAACCTACAAAGACGCGTTTCAAAAAAAATTGAACTTTCAGAAAATATCATTCAGATTTAATCCTGCTTCCGCCAGTCATTGAGGTGGAATTTGGGAATCTAATATAAAAAGTGTGAAAGCCCATTTGGCCAAGGTTATTGGAAATCAAATTTTAAGTTATGAAGAATTCAATACTGTTCTCGTACAGATCGAAGCTCTTCTCAATTCGAGACCCTTGTGTTCTTTAAGTAATGATCCCACCGGTCCAATAGCTCTAACCCCTCACATTTTTTGTATAGTTTCCCACTGAAATCACTACCAGTGGACTATTTTCTGAACGAAAAGATCAACCCTTTGAACAGATTCAAACTATAAGAATCTATAGTGCAACATTACTGGAAGCGTTGGCACGTGGAATACCTTTCAACGCTTCAGGTTCGACAAAAATGAAATTCTCCGTCAAATCCTATAGAAGTCGGTATGATTGTTATTATCATTCAAGATAATATTCCTCCATTACAATGCCCATTGGCTGTTATCGAGAAAACATTCCTAGGCAAAGATGGGATAATAAGAGCGGCGCTTGTACGAACGAAAAATGGTTCTTACACTCGCCCAACAGTTAAATTTTGTCCTCTTCCCAATCAGTTGGGACATATCGTTTGAAAATTTCACTTGTAGATATGTATATTTTTGCTTTTGTTTGTTTCAGCGAATGATGCGTTGAATATCTTTTGAGAGACTAGAGGTTTCGTTTTTTATGTTTAGATATGTTATCATATACAGTTTTTGAATTAAAATTCAACTCGGCGCGCCCAGGATGCTTCCGCCGTATTGAAAATATATTGCCATTGGTAATTTTTCAGATTTCCTAGAGATAAGATTGATTTCACTATTACTGTCATTTGTGTTGCCTATCTCTCAGGTCCTACGCTTTGATAGATTGAAAGTGGTTTTTTGGATAGTTGAGATTAAAAATCAGGAAAGAAGGTTTTTGGTTAGTGACCAGAATAGAAGAGACTAACAGTGAACATTTTCTTACGTTATTTAATCATAATAATTGTTAGATCATCATAGAATCAGTGCTGTGTGTACTTACACTCTTCACTCCTATTTCCCTTCCCAAGCCAAATTTCTCGTTTCCTTGGAGTGTAAAACCAGAGAATTTTGGAGAATTCGTCTGTCTGAAAACAAGTGAGTGACAAAATCGTTAACAGAACTGATTTTCCATACAGTCCATTTTATTCACACCAATATGAATTGAATGACACCTTGATCGTAATTTTCGGAGACTATATAAAAATTTTAGAAGAAAATGGTACATGTGAACTAGACTATTGGTGCGGTTTGTAATAACATACAATATCAAAGTTAAAATGGTGTCAGTTATCCTGCTGGACCACTTAAGAACGGTAAGTATCAATATTCAATTTTTTCAATAAAATTTTCCAATTTTTAGGCGAAATTTATGAATACAAGTTAGTGACTAATTCAACTTTTCAGTAGTTTATATTACGCAGTAACTTTTCCAGGTGAACTTTTCAGTTTGCCCTTTATTACACATCAGCAGATTCTCTATTTGTTTGAAGGTGGTTGACAATGTTTCGTGGTGCATTTCATCAGTTCGGGACTTCCATTGTCTAATATGATATAAGATTATTTGAAATCCCTGAAAGAACGAATAAAATTGAAATGAGTAACTGAAAATAACAATTATATTGAGCAAAAAAAAACTGAATTTACAATTATATAAAATACAAGCAACAACCAAAAAGTTATCACCCGAAGACCATTGTGGATACTAACAATCGAAACGTCGTGTAGTAACTTGGTTTGGAATGTTTTAATTTTTATTTTTTCATTTCTTGTTAATAATTAAATTTTTTATTTTTACTTTTTGATTGGTGCTTGTATTTTATTTCATTGTAATTTCAGTTTTTTTGCTTGATATTATTGTTATTTTCAGCTAATCTTTTTAATTTTCTACAGATTCTTTCAGGGATTTGAAATCAATTTATATCATATTAGACAGTAGAAGTCCGAAATGATGAAATGCAGAGTCTCCATTGATCTAGCTTTGATATTTTCAGATTGTGGAAGGTTATAAACTCAAAAAACCAGTATAAAACAGTATACGATCAATACGATAGAAATAGTTGAGTGATGACTCCAAGTGGAGTCAACTGATATATTTAGAGCCTCATTAGATTATTTTCCATTGAAAACTTTTAATTTTTGATGCGGCCGTGAATATCCAGGATAAATAACCAAATTGTTGAAGAAGCATACATGGCAAAGGTGAGTATCTCTTGTTCTTGTTTTACCAACACATTTTTCAGCTACTTCCATAATTATTTGCGAAAATTCTGATATCATCTCGTCAATGTCAGAGTTGAGTAGTTCGTCGATGTTTGAAGTAGTGTTGTATCGATATAAGAAGTGAAACTGGCCTAGTACGCCCTTTGGGGTCTCTAAATAGGGATGTTGTGAGGGTGGTGATTTTCTTTTGTGATGTGTGACATGGTGATAGCTTCCAAATAGATCGAGGAGGACTTCCCAGTCAAGCACTGCGAATAGTCTTGTTTCGCAAATTGAAAGATCAATTGCTAATGATTCTCCTAGATTTGGACGCTAATATTCGACGCTAACTTCACGCAAATCAATATGGCTAGTCAGTTCTGGATTTCAATGAAAAAAATGATTTGGTCGGTCGGTAGCAGGTCGGTTCGACTTGGGTGCTTTGTTCACTCACTCAAACGACCGCCGTATTAGTCGGTGGTTCAAGCCCTAGTCTGAACGATCGATCTTCACTTGCTATCGTCCAACCCATGTTAGAAATCACACTTTAAAAGGTAAGACCTCGTTAGTCCTTAGCTCGCACAAGTTTCGACTTCTGAGGGTTGTTGTTTGTAGGGGTGCGACAGCTGGTTGACGGAAAAGCAGATTCATATGTTGAAAGGGTATCTTTCCTATCAATGAAGTATGTTCAGGTTGATATTATCCATGAGTCGTTCGATATTTCGGCCTGATGAGGAACTTTTTTTTAATCCAATACAGGATTTTGCAAATTTATGTCACCGATTATTATGTGTGATGTAGGTACTTATAATCTTAGGTCTTCAAGATGGTTACTTATGTGAATGGCAACACCGCCGGTGGAAATTTGCTGGTTTTTCCTGTTCTCAGAGCAAACAGTGAAGTGTGAAAGTTTTTGTGTAGACGTATTGCCTGGGTGAGTTTTTTGTATTCAAATTATAAATGGACTATTTTCCCGAAAAATTGTTTTCAACATTTCCAGTTGGGTGTTATGCATATTAACATTCCATTGTAGTATAAAAGTGAATCTCACTGTTAAATTCTAATGCAATTGTTTAAATATTTTGTTCAACACTTTTGTAGATCTGACTTCAATTTTCTGCTCTGATAGATATAGTTAATTTTATGTATGTAATCTAGGAGGTCACTTATATTAGATATGTGGCTTTTCGCTAGACTGAGGAGGGCAGATGTTCCATATACAGGTTTTTAAAGAAATATGAGGTTTTTTTGTATAACACTTATATTTAGGTTAGGTCCAAAGGGAGTGGGTCTATTCGACCCTCCACCGCAACCCGCAAGGGTGTATTGTGGATCACACCTATTCACACTCGGCCAAATAAACCCAGCTTTTTAACGAACGTGATTAGTTTGTATGGTGATTCGTCTTTCAGGTCAGATGATGAGAGTACGGATCTGCCGAACTGTAAAAACCTGATTCGGTCCTCAATGGGGCAGGCACAAAGTATATGCCCTGCTGTTTCACCGTTAATGAGGTAGTCGGATAATCAAGGTGCAAGATTCCCACCTTGATACCAGCGAAAACCTTTCCATATGCACGTAAGCTACATCTGACGATGCCTTGGATTCAGCCGTGCAGGGACAGTTATATTTAATAGAGATATATGTCTTCAAACATGGGTTTCATGGAGCTATTCTAACGAAGGATTATTTTTACTTGTTGTTATTTTTTGTTCTGTCATTCAAAAGTTGATTTGATGAAAGTTACTTCTTCAGTAGGTGTTTGTGTGTCTGTTTTACTGATACATTTTCTGTAGGAGTGTTTCATGATGATTCTGCTTGTTAGGAATTAGCGTTATTTAATTCTGATAGGATGGTGGAATTGATCTCTGGTGGTTCATTTCCTTTTGATGGTTTGTCCATATTTCGGTTACTTCTGTTTGTGGTTGACTGTTATGGGTTGATGTTATGCCAAATGACCATCTTGTTTACATTTCAAACATACATAGTATAGGTATATGCGATAACTAGTTCCTTCAATAGAAATGTGATGGAATTGGCCATTACTTGATGAAAATCCATAATGTATTTAAATAACACTCCATTGTGAGATTTTCACTAAAGAATTTACCAAACCGCAAAACGTATATCACTATACAATGGCTTCAGTATGAACACATATATTAGAATCGATTGTGATACTATAAAGTGGTTTATAGGAGACATGCATGTTTGTCAGCGGAAGCTTAGGATATGCTTGAGGGTTGAGTTGGATACTCTTACTGTGAGAAAAGAGAGAGGTGACTCAATATCAAGTCCCAAATAACGAAATTACTATACAACATTGTGGGTTAGACATTTTATGTTCTGAGTATTCCATTGCTTTCTATTTTTCTTTCCGTAACATTCATTAAACGATAACTTGATAGATGAGCACATATCCGATTATTGGCAATTCACCATGCAGAAGAAATATTTCATTTAGTTTCTACACGCTTTATATTAGCTTCACCTGTATGTACGTTTGTTTGTCACTTTGCTTGTAACTCTCATGCTCGGGATCTGTATTTGACAGAATTATCGGCGTTATTGCTTGATTTATTCGCGGGCAGATGGCGCTGTACGTAACCAAAAATATCAATGGTCATTTAAACATTTAAACAAGTATCTCTGAAACAGGCAAGAATATCGTCAACATATCTGTACCAAAAATGAATTGAATGAATGCATATTTCAACCAGGTTGGAGTCTACTATAGTGGTCTCCAAGTTGTTCATAAATATGTCTTGGTCGACAAGTTGGAAAAATCTGTAGTTTATAAGCTTAAATGTCCGGAGTGTAATAGTGTTTATGTGGGACAATGCGGCCGAAATTTCCAAAAACGGTATGCTGAACATGAAAGGTCCTTCAGACTAGTAAAACATGATTCGACGTTTTCAAACCATTCCTTGGCGTGCAACCACAAGTTTCCGAATCTAAACGATACGGAAATTCTGCACTATGCAAGGAATGGTTGCAAACTCAATTATTTAGAATCCTTGGAAATTTACAAGCATCCACATTGCGAGTGCAACCTGTTAAATGGTCAAATCGATTTAATTTACTCTCCGGTTTTTGAATTGGCACATCCGCATTGTGAACTGTAAATTCAGGTACTCAATCAAGTCAAGTACCTCTATTTCTATTAGTACCTACATGGATGGTATATTTTGGCGAATGTAATGAATCATTGTTAGTTTATTGTATAAGTTTGAGAATGTCCATATAGGACGAAACTGCAGTAACGTTAGTAACAAATAAAAGTGGTAAAAACATAGAAATTTTCATTTCTCTTTTCAAAATAAATATAGATTGGAGAGACTGAAAAACACGCTTTTATAGCATACGAAACTAAAAAATTAAAAATAAATATAGTTCAAAAAACTAAAAAACACGCTTTTAAACAACATCGAACTAAAAAGTTAATTTTTTTTAATAAGCTTAAAACAATAACGAACGAAAAACACTAGTATTATTGTGAAAAAAGCGTGGGCGTTGTGTTCCACATTATTTATATATCAAGCGCCCGTCCCTTTTTTCACAATAATACTAGTATTTTTCTTTCGTTATTGTTTCAAGCTTATAAAACAAATATTTTTACCTTTTCAGATCGATGTTCTCTAAAAGCGTGTTTATTAGTTTTTTAAACTATATTTATTACCTAAACTCTTGTGAAGTTATCAGTCATTGAGTAGGTTGAAGGTGATATGATCCAAATTGTTATTATATAAAGCACAACTTTAATCAGTATGATAACTTTCGAGTAAACTATTGCACAGCGAAACACGTGTTGCGGTTTTGTGAACTGTCTAGTGAAAATCTCACAATTTCTGTTGGTAAATGCCAATTATGATTATTAAATAATAAATTATCATTCTACTGATAATTTAAACAATGAAGGATTAAAAAAGCTATTATGAATAATGAAAAATTTTTTATGAGACTTTATTTTTATTTTTTTATGATGTCAAAATGGTAATAAAAGTTGTATTATAAAATATACTGAACTTGTCTGATGAATAACAGAAACATTGTTCATTTAAAGATTCATGTCATCACTTGTTGAAATGGAAGTCGAAAAAATTTTATCCGTTAACAACTTAAATTACGATTTTTTTAAATCATGATAACATTTTTCTCCAACGAGACTTAATTCTTTGTGATTTTTTCAAATTTTGAATTTATTGCTATAAAAAGTATTTTATGTGGTATATTGTCTTCATGTGTTCATGCTTCAACAAGCGCGCGGAGCCCTATTTTCGTTCAATTAAAATCATAAATAATGGAGGAACTGTTCCGGGAACCCAGACATTTCTACCAAATTAACACCATTCACAATTGACCTCTTTAGAGGTCGAAACAGAGAAAAATCTTCATTTCAAATTAGAAATAACGTAATTGGAATGCGATAATTCTCCTGGAGAATTATTTCACCATTATTTTATTGCTGAAGAATTGTGGCTAACAAACTACACTCCTCCACAAACTAGAAAAGTTTATAGAGAAGTGTAAAGATTATTCTGAATATATTTGTGGACATATGAAAAATTGATCTGATATTACTATAACTATAATATCTATACTAAAACTCCAATTCATATACTACAGGCAGCAAAAACATATTTCAAACTTTCTTTATACGTATTTTGTGATCTGAATATAATGAACTCCACATAATTAAGGCGCTATCAACAATTAACATTATCACAGAACTTTACAAACATTTCTGAGTAGGTGCTGATAAACCTTTACTCACTGTTGAGATATATTCTGCTCTGGCTTCGCACATGTGCATTTTATCGTGGAACAAACTTTTTTTGGGTAATGATGATAGGTTGTATAAACAGGTATTATCGATAATTTTTGCAGCGTTTGCCAAATGGTTACGTTTTCAGACAAATTTTTTATTCTTGGCTTACATTATTGCAATTTGTGAGGATCTTTATTTTTCAAATGGAATATAGCTCATGTTACTCGTGATCTCGTAGTTTAGATGAAAGAATTTTTGAAATCGGTGGAATTATTTATGACTTTGTTTACTCTACAAACACACAAAAAAAATCTTTCTTCTCTATAATTTAATTTTTAATTTCAGTAGAGGTAAACACGTTCGTGTGCAATCGTATATGACTCCAAAACCTTCAACCTCTTCAACATTATCACGTTATACAGTCTGGTTGTCATAACATGAATTATCATAACATAAATAATTAAATGGTGTGTTAATGAAGAATTGAAAAATGAATATCTGCACCAAACTACCAAATTTCAGAAGTTATGTCAGTAGTAGTTCATTTTACTTGATAAGTGACATTTGTAACCTCTGGCGCAAAATGAAAATATGAAACACTTTTCCTCACTAGAAAAAAAAATCTGTCTCTCGACGCACGTTTCGCTAACCAAGTTAGCATCATCAAGAGATGACTCAAACTAGTTGAGTCATCTCCTGACAATGCTAACTCAGTTAGCAATTAAACAAGTCTTAATTATCTCATAATGCTAACTTGGTTAGTGAAACACGCGTCGAGAGACAGCATTTTTGTTCTGGTGAAAAAAAAGTTATTACCATAGATTCATTTCATCCTATTTCACAGTATTGATGATGCTCACATCTGAATATTGTGTGAGTTTCATAATCAATCGCACGTTACAAGGTAAGATGTCGTAAATTCTTAGCTCGAACAAGTTCAGACTGTTGAGGGTTGTCGTTCGTAAGGGAGTGACAGCTGGAAAAACGGATTTCAACAGTTTCCATGAATATGTTGTTTATCTTCGGGTTTATTATATGTCCGATGTGGAATGTCTCCATACATATCATCAGATGTTTTCATGCTTTCCTTTGAAACGGTTAGGTTACGAATCTGAGGTTTCTATCGGTTTGTTCCGAAAATTTTAAATCTTTCCACTCCACTCCGTCTCACTTAGTAATTTCAGATTTGGGTATAATTTAAACTATAGCTTGTCAAATCTAGGAAGAGATTATCTATCTCGCTCTCATAGTCTTCTTACGAACGCACATCTAGTGGGCGGGACCATGACGAAATTCAGAAAGCTCTCCCTACATTTGACTAGCTGTAACTATACGTTGGTCATCTTCAAGTGCTGAAGTTAAATAAAGTTTAGTCATTGGCTTCCGATAAAATTCTCTTCAGAGATGTAGTTTCTATATTAGTTCATTTTTTAATAAAACCATATGAAACTAAGTGTATAAGTGATCAATTTCCTACAATTCTCAGAGGTGTTGACACTTTATAGCTGATGCCGATGTTTAATTTTCAGGATAAACGCCCAGAAATGATATCGGGTGACATCATCAATCATTTTATAATATTTGTTCAAACCGTTCAACTCTATACGCGATTAACTTCTTTTTGATGAGGTTTATTGCAACATAAATACATAATTTTATCCAATATTGAAAGTGAAAGTATGTTCAACATTACATTTTGAATTCCCAAACCTTGGTTGTTTTTTTGCTAGGAATCCCACGTTAATAATGGCGTCGCATAAGTTTCGACTTATGGGAAAGTACGAGGATGCATGGTTGATAGAAAATCCCATTGTACCCCGTTACTTGGGATATCTACATGAATCAATGGTACGCTACTGATTCACGTCATGAGCGCATGATTTCACAACGTATTTTATACGCGCGATTTAATAAATTAAAGCACCCTCCCGAGCTCGTCTTCCAGAGTAACAGATACACAACCACAAATCTTACTCTAATAAAAACCACTCCTTCTACTACTGTAGGCCAATTAGTCTCTTTTCTGTACCAGCAGAGCTTTGGGAATCTCCTATTCCGAATGGGATGAGGTTCAAATGATTGGACCACAAATGTCGGGTGGAAAATTTCATTTATATAATATTGATATCAGAAGAAGTGTTTTAATACAATATATGTGGAAAAATAAGTAGATATTCAAACCAGATTTTATGAATAATGCTTGTACTTTTTGATTACATGAGTTCATTATTGATATCGAATATTTCATAAAAATTATAAGTGGGACCTCGCATTTTCTATTCATAAAAGTCGGTTTCACATTCTATTATTCTGTATATGATGGTTCCTGTTCAGTAATGACCAATAGCGAAAACGGAAGTCTTTCGATTTTCATTTTTAACAGTGTTACAGCTCATACGACCCACTCTCAAATTTTCATTGTGGTTCAAATGAAGAGTCTATACACGAGGAGTTAAAATAAATCAATACAAGTGTTATATCTTTAACGTTATTTCGAGTGATATTCATAGCATATTCCTATTTGGATAGATCATTCGATCTGTGAGGATACTCAAGTTCAACAATGTATTCGTGGTTAGACCACGTGGTTAGCTTCGTTTCTGAGCTCTAAATTCATAGTTCCCTTGTCGTGTTGTAAGCTGCAGAGAAAGCTAAAAAGTGATTTCACATTTGGTGTAAATGAGATAAGTAGCTGGGTTATTCAATTCAAAATTGTAATTGTAAAAAACAATAATAAAAATAGAGACATCAAGTAAAGCAGACCGCTGAGAAAATAAAGTTATCGTATCTTGAACTTTGTTGACAATCTTGCGATCTCGATACATATCCATAGTTGTTGGACCGATACACAAGCGACTTTTGGATGGGAAATAATTAATGAATTCAAAACCTATACACTAGAATACAAAGTTGGATGTGAAGGCGTTTGAAAATTATGGAAATAAAAAATAATTTCAAATGACAAATGAAAAAACTTCAAATTAGTTGAATATAATTGCAAAGCTCAGACGTAGACTTTGATTGCTTGGTGTCAATTGAAACGTGGATCATTATAGACCAGAACCTATTCCACATTGATGAAAATAACATGATCTATAATGAATCAGTATAGCCAGAATGATGAGGTGTTCTGGTTATATATTCTCTGAAGCCCTTGAGGCATTAGATCGCGAAATATTGTGAATCAATCCCCTCCAGATGAAAAAGATAAAAAATTTATCAAAATATAGAAGTTGAAAAAGAAAATTATGAAAAATAGAAAAATGTTTGATTATAAATCTAACGAAATATTTTCAGAAATAGATAGAAATTCAGCCAGTAAATCAAACAACGACTCGGAATTTGTAATGAAAAGATCTACTATTTTTTGCTCACACGAATAAATACAGTAGAAAAACAGAATATAATAGGTGAGCTGAAAAATAAAAAATTGTAGGAATTGCCAATCTGAAACTATCAAGAGTATTTTCTGCTAGCAGTACCTCAAGATAGTACACGGCACGCTGAAATCGATTAAGTAAATAACTTCGAACGATATTGGCGACACTTCCATTGAAACCAGAGTATTTTAGTTAATTACTCAGTATCAACGCTTCACTGTAATCTAACCTCTTAGTTTACGTTTTCCAGTGGCTCTGATGAGATCATCAGTTATTTCAGCCAACGCTGTTGTGGTGCGTGCTATGAGTCAGAACTAGATTGCAGGATTTTCGCATAGAGTGATTTGAATTTTCATAAATAAATAAATAAAAACTTCAGAAAGTATGAAAAGAATGGTAATGGGCCGTATGTGCCGGAATTCATCAGAATTAAAAATATCTATGAAAGGGATAAAACCCATCTTTCGAACATCAGGAAAAACAGCAGTACTCAGTGCAGTATCCATTTAACATTAAAATAAATGCATCGATGCAGTACATTCATATCATCAACTGGAGTAAACATAGATGTCAAAATACATGCAGTTATCTCAATGAGTAACCAAGATAAATACTCGTATATTCGGTGGTTTTAATTGTTCATCATCCTTTCATCAAATTATTCTTCGTTGAATTATTTTTCGTTGAACTGTTTTTGATGAAATAACCGGACACCTATCAACTATATACCCACCATTTCAAAAATTTTCACAGAAATGAAATCAGATTCCACTGAGTTAGTTTTGACGCTTTTTAATCAAATGAATACAACCACTGTGTTGACCCGCCGCGTCATCAGAGTTCTTTTCGGAATACTTTTCGAGGAGGGAGATAATCGTATAACATTTATTCTATAGTGAAGATTTGAAATTTCCACTTGACCGAACAATAAAATCGGGGTAATTCTCAAATATTGTTGTAGTTCTCAACATCAGATGAATGGAAAACTCATTATCTGTTTTGAATGCATTTGAAACTTACTTATTGAAGATAAATTAACATTATTCAAATTGAAACGGTTATATTTTTAGGAGACAATTATTTTTGGAAGAAAAAGTTTTTGGCTTTCTACTACTCCATCTTGATACAAAAAATGTGGAAACCTTTCAAAAGAAGGACGGAAGCAATCAATTTGAAAAAAGTGACTCTACATGGATGTGTAGATTATGCAAAGAAGTAACTTTCAGGCAAAAACTGGAAGAAAAAGCCCTCCTGAAACAGCTACTTTCATATAACTAATGCTTTACACGAAAGAATTTTTTTTTCGAAACAAATACTTTTATATGAATACTGAATTATACAAAAAACATTTTTCTCCACTCACTTTGTATTCCAAATATTCGTTATGGAATTGAATCATATATCATTCACAGAAATCCTACACAATATACTAAATGAAAGGTAAAAATTTCACCTACATGAAACAATATCATCCTCACTGGTAGACATCGATGTTACGCCATAAAAAACACGCCATAAAAAACCTTAGGGCTCTTCAGTACCAATCTGGATAACTTTATAGGAAATAACACACAATTCATTCATAAATTACGAGTTTATGTCACGGAATGAGTATGATCTACTCATGTCATCGATGACATTATCGGTCGGTCGGTTGCCGGTCGGTTCGAAGTGAGTCGGTAGTTCAAGCGACAAGCTGAATGATCGATTTTTACTTTTATCGTGTTAGGAATCAGACATTAAAAGGTAAGACCTCGTTAGTCCTTAGCTTGCACAAGTTTCGACTTCTGAGGGTTGTCGTTCGTAAGGGTGCGCCGGCTGGTTAACGGAAAAACAGATTTAAACATTCATTCGCTTACTTGATTAAATCCCAGCCAAAGGAATCTTGTTCAAATTGAAAGCGGGAATGGGAATGATTATTTTTTGGGAAAGAAAGTTTTTGACTTTCTACTACTCCGTCTTGATACAAAAAATTGTGGGAATTTTCCAAAGAAAGAAAGGAAACAGTTAATTTGAAAAGAAGTAACTCTATACATGGATGTGTAGATCATGCAAAAAAGTAACTTTCAGACACAAACTGTAATTCAAAGTTACTTCTTTGCATAATCTACACATCTATGTATAGAGTTACTTCTTTTTAAATTGCTTGCTTTCTTCCTTTCTCTGGAAGATTCCACATTTTTTTGTATCAAGTTGAAGTAGTAGAAAGACAAAAACTTTCTTTCCCAACAATTTTCATTATATTACAATATCCCAACGGACTGCGACATAAAATAACTTTTCTGGAAATGTTCGCGGACTGCACTGCAAATTACAAGTCATATAGCTTGGGATTAGAAGTAATGAAGAAGAAAAGCAACAGGAAGAATAACGAGAAAGAAATAAGAGGATAATAGACATGATAAATATTTATTATTTGTATAATCTTTGCGACATGAAGTGGATGTATCAGAACTCAACTGCACGGTTCTGAAAGATAATGCTCCTTTCGTTTTTATTTTCCCATTAATTAAAAAGGTTATGTTTCCCAGATACAGATATGGATTCATGGCATTTATCAGAAAAACATCGATTCAGTTCAATGAATTATCGAAAATCTTGTATGAAATTCGAGATTTGATCAAATCATTCCTCTGCACTTTTCGGAAAGATTGGTTTATTGTGGACAAAAAATTGATCATCATTTGAAATTCAAAACTGTTATCAACTTTTCCAAAAGAAATTATCCTACAACTAAACACAATCACATAACCACTTAATGGATGATGCTCTTGATTCCTAATTCCACAAGTGCATAATAATGATTTGTGATGCACTGTTTGGAACCTTTGGAGTATTAATGAATATTACTTGGGTTTTATCCCAAGACCAAACCGTTATTTCAACATCTTGATACGTGTTTCGATTATTAAGTGATCATCTTCAAGAGGAAGGTTTAATTTCCAAGAGAAGTTTAATCTTCCTCTTGAAGATGACCACTTGGTGATCAAAACACGTGCCGAGGTGTTAAATTAACGGAACGGTGTTGGAATAAAACTCTAGTAATATTCAATAAAAACTTTATTAACTGACATTAATATAAATCAAGCACAAACTCGAAACTGCTGCTATCAACAAAACAAATTTAATAAAATGTAAGTCACGAAAACTGTTTCTAGTTTACATAAAAGTTTTGGTCTGAGTGTGAACTTTTCAATATATTTTTTCATTAAATATTACTGAGTATGTATACAGAGCGAAGAACGTGGTTCTGTTTCATCATTTTTCATAGAAATTTCAAGATTCAATCATCAACAATCGTGTACACCAAGGAACCCATGAAAAACGTTTTCGGTTCAACTTTGAAGCCATTAAAAAAAAAATATCTGCCTAATCCTGAGATAGTTACAAACTTCAAGGATTTATTTCATTAGTTCGGACTTCCATTGTCTACTATAATATAAATTGATTTGAAATGTGAAAAAAATCTATAAAAAATTTAAAAGAATAGCTGAAAATAACAATTATATTGAGCAAAAAAAACTGAAACCACAATGAAATGAAATACAAGCAAAAACCAAATTAATGAACTATTATGAATATACAAGGGTTCAAGGTAACAGCAAAACCTGCATTGACCATTGTTTCATCAAAACAAAAACACCATGTTATGATAATTCCAATCATTTTATAGTAAGAACACCAATAACAGATCATTACCCAATAGTACTAAATTTAAACTTCGAAGAAAATAATAGAAGCGAAAATGAATCCCGATACAAAGAAAAAACTGATATAAACAAACTAAAAACACTCACGAAATCCATAAACTGGGGAGATTTTTATGCACTAAACAATGTCACTGAATTAACCGATCTCTTCTACGAAAAAATTATGATTTGAAATGTAATAAATCTCCTGGCTTTGACCAAATAACAGCGGAGATTCTGAAAGAAATAAAAAATGATGTCTCTGGACCTATTTCATACATAATCAATATGATCTTCATATCTGGTATTTGCCCTCAGCAATTCAAAAAAGCAATAATCAAACCAATTCATAAATCGGGCTCAAAAAAATTGACCAAAAATTATAGACCAATATCTGTTATATCTAATGAGACTCTCTTGGTATGTATCTCTTCTCGATACAGTTGTCAGAATTGGTTTGATTTCTAGTGAAGTAATGGTTCATGAAGCTGTAACTTACACTTAAACGAACCTGCATGCAGTCGAATCGCAATGAACTCACACGAGTTTCAGGCACACCGTTGTTTGGTTCGGATCTTTTCTGTACTGGTGAGAGGTAATACCTTGAAACCGGTCTTTAGGTGATCTACTCGATTGTTTTCCAGCATATCCCTGCTGCTGGATGAACAGGAAACGTATGTAAGGCTAACCTCCCTGTGAGGTTTATTGCACAAATGTCTGTTAGATGAAATTCATATAAGAAAATAATTATTTCGAAATTAAATCTCGTAATATTCATCTGTTCCTACTACCTATACAGCAGGTTCTGACAAATGTCTGCCGGAAAACAACTACTTCCTCGGCTAATATCACGCTGGATATTGAATTGAATTGAAACAGACATTTATGCAAGATATCTACCTCACAGAGGTTAGTCTCGCAGATGTTTCTCGTTCATCCAGCAGCAGGATCATGCTGAAATTGTTTGTGTAGGTCACCTACAGACTAGTTTTGAGGTATTACTCTTCATCAGTGAAGAAAAGATCCGATCCAAACAGCAAATTGCCTGAGACTTGATTAATTTTAACGCGGATCAACTGCATGTATGAAACCTTCGTCTAGGAAAAATATTATTAACTAGTAACAACTCCCGCACGTGAAGTTTGTTCACGTATTGGTATATAGGATGTCTCATCCTTGGGGCTTTGTTCATAAGATGAAGCTGTTACCAGTTAACAGTTACTTTTTCTTAGACAAAGGTTCTATACATGCAGATGTGCCGCGTTGAAATTAATCAAGATCCAGGCACTTTTCTGTTTGCGTCGGATCATTCCTGCACTGATGACAAGTAAACTTCGAAACTGGTCTTACCTCTGTGAGGTATCTTGCATTAATGTCTATCGAATATAATTATTCAATAATCAGCGTAGTATCAGCCGGGGAAATAGTTGTTTTCCGGTAGGCAATTATCAGAACCTACTGTGTAGGTAGTCGAAAGAAATGAATATTTCGAAATATTTATTTTCTAGTACCTCTCTAGTACTTCTAGTATCTTCCCCCGATACACTCTTCAGACACGTTTTGATCTCTGTTAGATATAATTCAATGTTCAGCGTGGTATTACCCGGTAAAGTAGTTATTATTTGACATGCATTTACCTGAAACTACTGTATAGGTACCATTTAAGTAATGAATGTTTCAAGATATATTCATTTTCTGAGGATTCAACCAAAAAAACACCTTCTGATGTAATGGTAAAAATGGTTGTAATGGTAAAAAATCCAAAAAAATCATGAAGAAATATTAAGTTTTCTGTTTCAATATAGTGAGAATAATTTTTTATATTTTTCAATATGATTTTCATTTGTCTCATAGAGAAATGCATCTGCTATACGGAACATCAAGAAATACTGAAATTTTCAAAACATGCTTACATTCAAATTGAAGTCATTTGAATACATTTTTCAATTCTGATATGTTTTTATGAAAATCTGTCATTTGAAAGAAAGTAAAGTGAACATTGGTTAATTCACAATATTACGCATTTCCCCACTTACGAATAAAAACATTTGAAGTCAAGAAATGTTTGCAGTGAATGATATCTTTTAAGTGCACGTTCAAAAAATAGGTTCAGTGAGTATAATCGTGATACAGAAATCTATAAGGGCGATCGAATAGATGTGAGTGGTTATCAAGATTGTTAGTCCGAAATTCCTTTAAATTTGATTTTCAATCTTTTCTTGAAATTCTGTAGATTGAACGATTTATATTCATTCGGCAATGGGCTCATTCAGGATAATTTAGATTTCCATTGAAAATTATATATTATAAAAGTAAATCATCTCCCAAGTACCCCACAAAATTTTCCGGTTTTGTCAATTGACAACTGAGGACCAATTGAAAATGAGAGATCGCCCGCAATACATTTTGACGTCACACCAGGCAACGAGCTTCAAGCGGTGGCAACCAGGCCTGTAGTTGGAAATTATGAATCGCTGACATCGCCGCCAGCACTCCCTTGTCGCCGAGTCGACTGATGTGACGTCAAGCTTGATTGACCACATTCAACTATTAATTTGAAGGGGAAGATAAAGAGTGAAATTTCAGATTTTTTGCAGATGTACTATTTGAAACATAAACTTTCCAATAATGAAATAAAAAAAATTGTTAAATGAGCCCATTGGTTATAGAGCCTGGCGGTATTGTAAAAAAACTGCGAGTATAAATGAAACTGCGAGTATAAATGAAACTGCGAGTATAAAAAATGGAACTGCGATGCTTTTTACGTCGTGTCCGAGAGTTGGGTGTGATTGAAAACAACTTCAATCTCTCACAAAGATCAGCTGGTTTTCGTGTCAGAAGAGTTTTGTGGGTAACTGTGAGGAGGTGTAGTTTTCTCATATTCTGCTTTGAAAGCCAACCTGATTCTTTCATTTTGTGGCTAATGTGGTCAAATTTGCAACATCCGTATGAGTACCTCATGCAATCATTTTGTATTCTCTGCAGACGGAATCGCATAGGCGTAAAGAAGGTCCATGAACACTGTCGCGGAATGAGAGCTTTGAAAAAATGAGACTTTCACATAATGTAGTTGATGACATGTCCCAAAAATCTCAGCTCACTGTCTAGATACAAACCTAGATTCCGGCACTCCTTGACCTGAGGGAGATAGTCATTTTCAATTTTGATTCTTATCTGTCCAATGGCTGAATTTCTGGACTTATCAGCATGCATAATGTTGTTTGATTGATTCAAGAATTGATTCAAGAATACCTGTTATTTTCTGTCTGAAATTACCATATTTTTCATAGTTTTCATAGTGAATTCATTCCGAAATTAAGATTTTTTATATCCAATATAATCTTTTTTATGTATTCGTTTCTGCAAGAATGAGTAAGTTTTTTTTACTTGGAAATTGATACCGTTCAGGTACTTTACAATTGAATGTATAAACTTAAGTGAAAATCGTTATCTCACAACAAACGTTGAGTTGTGGCGAGAGAAATAAACTACACAGGAATCTGACTTGTAAAATAACGGTTTAGTCGCCACCCCTGGCCAATTTTCTTATCGGGATTGCGCTCAGAAAAATCTACAGAACGACGCACTTTTTGAAAGAATTGCATGGCGTCGAATGTGAAAATATCAACCATACTAAAGTGGCCAGACAAGGAATTACTGAAATCCCTAAATTATATTGCATACAATACTCGCTACTCGCCCCGGTTTCGCATGGTGAGCATAATCATATTCCATCCAATTTTCACAAAACATCAATGAATCATACACGTTTACCTTCCTCTTGAATCACTCCGTCCATTGGTGAACGCCATATAAAAATCATATAAAACATTGTTGTCAAGGTTGTGATTTTATTTATTTCATCATTTTTCCTCATACAATTTCCGTACGCCACTGCAAGAGAGAGATTAAGGTAAAAACGTAAGTCATTTCTGAGAATTTAAGGCCTACTGTTTTGAAATAAGTAAGTAAGTATATTTATTTGCCGTAAAACTCTATGAAAGCTGCCTAGTCTTCAATGTTATATCCAGAGTTCAATCGGTTAAAATATATGCAAATTCATGATTGAAGCTAAGTGTGCGAAGATTATGTGTTGAGGATATTTCCAGAAAAAAGAAACGATAAAATAAACTGTAAAAACTAAGTTTCAAACTGTGAATTTTAGAATATATGAGAAATATGACCAACGATTTATGTTCATTATAATCGATTGAACAGGCCTAGTGCAAGTAAACACTACTTCAAACAGAACCTTTAAATGTTTCATCGTTTCCATGCATTGAGGAGAATAATCTTTTAGGAATGGCAAATCACCGCGATTTTGAATGTAAGTACTTAGGAAATGATTTTTGTTTCGTAAGTTCTGATCGAAAATTCGGAAAGAATTATTCAATTCAAATGATATACTTTCCTCTTGATTGAGAATCAGCTTTCCAGTAAAAAGTCAATACTCAATAAATCCATCAAGTTTTCTCGGAATAAAAAATACTTAATTCCGACAAAGCCAGTGGAAGTACATCCCGAAACGGCATATTCCTTATCCTCGAAGAGATAGTTGTTTGGTTAAGACGAAATAAGTTAATGGACTTGGAAATAAAATAGGCTGGAAGACGATGGTGCTTCGCGGTTCGAGCCCGATCTGCATCTGATAATCCGCTTGCGGAGACATTTGAACCGCGCCTAAGATGCACAGCGACACGCTATGGGCTAAGATGAGTTCGAGACAAGGTATGATCACATTAATGCTTTAACTATGCTCCGGTACCGCAAGGGAGCGAGAATTAATTCGGCTTAGCGTTGTATTATGTCTAATATGCGAAAACACATTTGGCTAATTCCAGAAAGACATGTAGGCTCCCCAGTGGTGGATGACTCAACAATCGATTTCGACGAAGGTAGGAAAATGAACGATATTTTGTTCGGAAACAATCGTCATTTCACAGACGAAAGTGGATCAACGCTTCTTGCAAATAGATTATCAGTTTGGAGGACATTGTTGATATATGCTATCAAATTGTCTTGCATCAATATTCAAATATTACAAAATAATTTGAACACTGCTGAATAATTCATGAGCAATGATAATATTGAAATAGTTTGTATATCAAAACATTACTGACGATTGTTTAAAGAAAGCTATATTTCAACAGCTACGATATGGCAACAAATTATTTCAAAACCATTTTCGGGGTAGTGCATGTATGATTGTGAAATGAGTATCGTGAAATGAGTATGTTGAATTTGTTCAGATATTGATTGTTTGAAAGTTATAATAATGACTATTTCTAGACCTTCTAGCAGTAATCTGAATGTATATCAATTATTTACTGCAGACACTGACAATTGCTAAGTCTAAGCCTAGGAATATCATTCGTTGTGCATGGAGACGTCGATGTAGGTGGTCTGTCGACTGATGCTGATGCCACATTACTGGTAAATTAGATGAAACTATTAAAATTCCAAACTGATATTTTAGACCAAATCAGAATGTTCACAAATACAAATGGCCATACACGTCGTACTTATATTGACTATTTGGTGACTAGTATTCCAATGATATTCATGAATGTAAACTAACTCGGCCCAATATTGAAGATTATCTCTCAGATATTATCTTCGAAATAACAGAAATTACCGATTTTCAACAAAAAGCATTAAGAAAAATATATTTTTGTTAACTATAGTGGAACTTGAAGTTCACCTACCAACCTCACGTTTCGGCAATATCTCATTTGCCATCTTCTGGTGATGTCTGGAGTTCAGAACTAGACTGATCAATCAATCAAGCAATCAATCAATCTATTCACCATAAGAAATATACAAAATCAATATTCTAAATAAAAATAGAAATACTTATAAATACAGAACACCCAACACAAGGTTACCCTTGAGCATGGGTGTGGCGTATAATATAAGTATAATTTTATATTAGTGACATATAATGTTATTATATATGTATATTATTAGTACAGAAATGAATTGATATTAAGTAATATGACAAAATGAAAAGGTAACATAAAGATGCAATTCAAAGAATTAATGTATGCTGTTTTCATATCACATTGTTGCTGGATTATTGTTATCGAGTTGAATAATAAAGGTTCAGGTCAGTCGTCAAGGTTTTTTAACAAATAATGTGCTCGATGGGGAGTTTGTTGCCGAATTTGTTATTGGTTTTATTATATTACCTCTTTTCTGTCAATGAATCGGTGAATCATTTTTTTTCGAAGAATTAAGCAATCATTTTTTTTTTAATGGGCTAATGGATTGAATGGTTTTTAAATCTTCCGAAATAACAGCGTATATGACTGGACAGAGGTAGATGAATGATCTCTTACTTTGTTGAGTATTGATTTCCGGGATAGCAGTTGTTTTGGTTTTGAAGCGGGTGTCATTGATAGTAGAGTTGTCGAAGGTATAAAGTCCAAAGTTTCGGAATTAGAGAATAGTGATTCCGTGGAATATATGTAATATAATTTTGATATGTAATTTTCAAAATCCATCTTTGAGTTTTAAATGTATATCGGCTATTCCATTCCATACTTTTATCCCGTTAGATAAATGTGGTTGTACCAGTGAACTATAAATATTTTTAGATATCTCATATCGAACAAACGCGTAGAGTTTGAATCTGTTAGATATGCTCTTCAATTTTTTTCTTACATATTCGGAGTGATAGTTCCATTTGAGATGATTGTCAATTATTATCCCTGAATATTTTATGTGAGTCACTGAAGTTATTTGAATATGTCCGTTTTTGAATGATAGGGTATTATAGGTGACAAAGTGGGAAAATGGCAGAAAGAAAGTTTTACTGAAGTTAATTGTTAGGAGTCTGCGTTCAAAATAATTTATTATATGAGGATATAAGGAGGATAAATCCTCCTCAGCTTTAAATTTCATATCTTGCCAAGTTGTGCCATCAGGAGTGACTGGCTCTTGCTGGCTGCTCCGTGGATTTTGTATTTCTTTCTTTTGGTAAACAAGTGTTGCCCATTCTTACAGTTGACTGCACCATACTGATGATGGGCCAAAAGCCCAAACACGTGCCTATGGTTTGCCACTTTCTTGAGTGCTATGTCCGATTATTAACTTCTATATCTATATCAACGGTCGACGAAGATACAAAGACTGGGTTTAATAGAGTCTAATAAATTATAAATCTGGTTTGTAAGACTAGTCATTGCATCTTCAGTCGAACAAGATTCTTTGAACCCGAACTGTCTGTCAGATAGGATATTATATTTTTCGAAATACTTGTTGAGTCGATAATTTTTTGGTAACAGTACGAGAAGGAGGAGTTGGAAAGCTGAGAAGCTCTCGCTTTCGATCCAATGTTACAGAGAGGACAGCTAGAGTAATGCAGTTGATAACCACTTCTTCTGTAGGGTCCCGCGAGTAACTGGAGAAGGAAGGTCCATCGAGGCATATACTCACATTATCGCAAAAAGGTTTTATATAACAAAAGGTCATTGTGTAATTCGAAGGTTACAGTGACCCTGATTGCCTCAGAGTCGTATATCCTCTCGGCGTATATACATACACGTTAGGATGACGTCATTATTGGTTTGCTATTCGGATGGGAAATAACAGCCCCGCGAATCATCTTGTTATTTCCATATCCAGTGGTGCTGAGAAAGCAGGCATCCGATAGCTGACTTTGTTCATCATATTACTAACACACATGCAAAAAGCAGCAAGCGGTATTTTAAACAGTGAGACGATGAATAGAGATTGTCCACCATACGGGATAGAATGAATTGGTGAGGCCTTATTTTTTTTTGACTGAACACAAAAAATATCACACTCTTCGATTTTGAATTACTCATGAAGTGACCCAGCAAACTCTCCTAAATATACGACAATGTATTGAAGATATTATGTGTTATTGAATAAAGACTGACGAAATTTTTCCATTATTTGATCGATCAATACAGTCACTTCTCAAGTGGAATCGCTTTAATTTTTCTTTTTTTGGAAAACGTGTTGCAGGCACGCAAAACTCCGTATATTGTAAATGAGTCGACCGATTTTCAAAAGTAAAGCAGCTGCCGATACGTAATCGAAAGTCCTTTTCAAAGAGGTATCACTTCCCTCATTTCATAAAATGATTGATGGTGACCATGTGACCATCCACTATGACAATGGACATTATTTGCCAATATAGAATCATCAAGTTGGAGGAATAATTTCAAATATTTTTTTATTTGCTTTTGAAATATATGTATATTTCTTCTTCTCTTACTTTTATAGACATTTTTCAACGTTCAACAAATCGCACCGTGAGGACACTTATTGAGAAAACTCACAGTTGCACAGGATATTTGAACTGGTTTGGCATAAGGTAGAAAATAGCCATATTTCGATAAAAAAGTAAAAAAATAAATCGTTAGATATTATTTGCTCTGAAGTTCAGTTCCAGGATCACTGTTCTTCATCAGTAACAGAAATGAAACTTTGGGTAAATAGTATCCAAGCTGTCTGTGCTATCAGTAATATTTGTGCTACCAGTAATATCAAAGATTTTCGAAATGGTAATCAAAAAGAGATTAGTCCAGTTCTTTGACAGTTCAGCATTTTTCAACAGCTCTCAGCATGGATATCAGCAAGGAAAATCTACAATGACAGCAATGATAGAGATTATTCAAAAAATCATAGATACCATTGATAATCAAGAGGACTCCCAGATATTAAGCTGTGACTTGAGTAAAGCTTTCGATACTGTTGACCATGAAATACTGTTAGAGAAATTATCATATTATGGAGTAAGAGGAATTTCGTATAAACTGCTCAAGTCATACCTGTCAAATCGTTTTCAATCAACATGGTGGAAAAATTCACTATCTCAGACAATTCCGGTAAGTCAAGGAGTGAATCACTCACTAAAATTCCTTGGAATACATCTGGACTCAAAACTAAATTGGAAGGTACAAATAAGCAAAATGAGTAAGAAGCTTAATTCAGCAATATATTGTATAAGGAGAATGAAAACAATTTCAACACATCAAGCGGCTAAAATAACCTGTTTTTCAAACTTTCACAGCATAGCAACTTACGGAATCCTTTTGTGGGGCACAAGTTCTGATTCAAAGAAAATATTTGTTCAGCAAAAAAAAGCCATCAGAATTCTATGCGGACTTGCATATAGAGATAGCTGCAAAGAGGCTTTTCGTCAACAAAGAATCCTCACCATTCCCAGTGCATATATATATATAGTTGTCTAAAATATGTTCACGCAAATCTTAAAAAAATGTACCCAATCATTCTTATGATACCAGAAATAAAGATTTACTGCAAGTTCCTCTTCATCGATTGAAGAAAACACAGCAAGGATGCGATTATTGGGGCGCAAAATTATATAAAAAAATTCCAGACTTTGCAAAAAAGAAACACTCGAATGAATTCTCCATCTGGCTGAAAAATGTCCTAATAGAAAAATGTTTCTATTCAATAGAAGATTTTATAAATGAATAATACATGTACTACATCTCTTGTAGGTTTACATGTGCATGATAATTTTGTATATATTTATTTATTTTATTTTGATCTGTGCATCTCTGTGTATATGTATTTTAATTTTAATACTAAGGAAATAACGACGTTGTAATGTTTCATTTACAATGAATAAATTGATTGATTGATTGATTGATTGATATTCGGGCAACATGATTGTGCTTCACACAGTATATCAACGATTCACATCAAAACAGCTCTGCCATTCATCTATTCAGAGAAAACTGACGCATATGTTTTCTTGGCTTCGAATTATAATGGAAGTTAGAAGTGGAACCTTTGGCGTAGAGTGAATCCAGAACTTTTTCCAATCACCAGAAATGAAATTTTCTTTAATCTCCTGAAGACGCCAACTTTGTTGATGAAAACGCGCGCCGAGAAGACTATTGAATTACTGGTGATTGAAAAAAGTGCTTGTTTTGGCATTGAATTCTACTTGGTTTTTGTAATTCGAAGTCAAAATTTCCTCCATATTTTACTTTGACAGCTATTGTTCGGATATCCGAATAGGAAGAAGAGACTAGTGGAAAAATGTTGGGTTTGTGGTTTTTTCAATGAATTGTTAATTTATAAAAAAATCGATCAGTACCACCAGCGTTGATAGTAAATCTATCTATGGAAGAACCATTAATGGCCACTTGCAAACATAATCTTTGAAAAATCTAGAAAGATGGTTCTCATTATAATGCAGTGTTTCTCAAAGTGTGCGCCGCGGCGCCCTGAGGGGCCGTGGAACCTTCACTGGGGCGCCGTGGGCCACGGGTGAGTCTCAAAGTACAACGTTTTACAACATAGATAACTGAGAGTAAAGGTAATACGTCGGTACCTATTAATAAAAATCATCTGATGATAATATCGGTAATTGTAAAATGCAATCCGTTCAGACAGCCACCTACCTACTTTTATTAATTGAATATCTAGTGCAATCTTTACGTTCGGGGCGCGGCGATAACCTTCAAAAAACATAAGGGAGCCGTTAATTCGAAAAGTTTCAGAAACACTGTTATAATGGGATATGACATAAGCATAGGATATATCAATATTTCAAAGGCTGATCACTAAGAGGACTATTTGTGTTATGGATATTAGATTAACCATACAAACGGGGTAGTTCGATTTGTTATTCACTGCATTTCTACTCATCGAAGTGAAATTGATTTCATCGACTTAGAGTTTGAGTACTACTGTGTCCGTGAATTCTGTGGCTGCCTATTAATAACCAACAAACGAACGAATCAGCTTCGTCAGTTACTTGGTAGCAATCCTGGATCCCAATAACCCAATGCCATATATTATTGTAACCTATTTTCAGAAAAGGCTTACTCTTTGTGAACTAAGTTAACTCGTGTTAAATTTATTGTCGCAGAGGAAAGCCAATATTAAATGTCCAACGACCTGAGCTAAAATGAGTATGCTTCTTCCTATTTTTCTCAGAATGATTAGACGATGGAGTTCACCTTCCCTCTAAGGAACATGCAATTTTTCATTACGTGCCAAGATCAAAAGGCAGTACGTGATCAGATTTCAGTTTCACCGATACCTCGGCCACGGCCAAGGTGGGAGTTGGGCCGAAAGTACATCCCCGACTATCATTTAACCCCCTCATTCAGCCCATTATAATTTTTAAGCCCCAATCTTCACCATTATACATTTAGCTTTAGTCTAGAATCGCAATTTTTACCGCGAGGGCACGTCTTAGCGGGCTCAGTGCCTGCGCAAATGCTTAAATCAACACGAAAAACAAGTTATTCAAATTAAAAATGTAATTTCAGCGTGCAGCGAAGTTATTACATTTTAATCCTCGACCCCTGATACGGCGTCTAAATGCGAGACTGTTAAAAATATTAAGCAACCGGAACAAATCGACAGCCTCCTCGGCAGAATGTCTTCGGAATACATTAGGCGATCAACGAAAGAGTTGCTGGATCCGAGTCGCAGGAATTGGCCAGGGGTGGCGACTAAATCGTTATTTTACAAACTTCATTCGATTTGTGACATGGAACGAACTGATATTGGTTCAAATGGCTTGGGAAATAATTTCGATTTCTATAGCCTAGTCAAATTTTCCGATGAGGTCTCAAGTGACCTGATATGGATAAAGTTCGATCTCGATAAAATCGGCCCTAGGATGAGAAGGATGAGGTTGTAAAGTTCTTAACTCTGTACCTCAGTTTAGGGCCTAGCTAGAACTTCAACTTGTTGAAAATGAACTATTCTGGTGGAAATATCCAATAATCCTGAAAAGGTTTGGGAGGTGATAGGAAGATGCAGAAAATTAAAATTTTTAGAATGATAGAATATGTCAAAAATAAAAGTAGCTCTCAATGAGCACAAACTAGTAATTTCCACAATACAAATTTTTGAGAATACTTAATTCATTACGCGAATGCTTACATTAGTAGGTTTGTAACAATTCGAAATATCTAGTTGTGAACCCTGTCGAATGGAATTTTCCATTGATATGGATACCTACTCTCCGGAAAAATATAATATTTCAGCAGATATTGAGTATTAGGTTCAAAACTTCATGGACTAATATACTGAATCAAGTTCATGTATTAAACATTGCCTACGTGTCAGATCAATTTTCAAGTTTCTTGGTTTTTTCAACCTCACGAAAAATGATCTGAAAAAATTGAAAAATGTATATAATTTCATTTATAGAAACGACCAATTCGAACATTTCTCAACCTATATATCTTGATACCAGGATATCACCTGGTATCAAGATATTTGGTGGAAGACACCAAATATTTTTAGTCCTCGCAGTTCAACCCTCTACAAGTGGTAGACATCACTCTCAAGAGGTGGAAAGGGGATGATAAGCAGTAGTTAGAAGAATTATTCAAAACCATAAGTAAAGGTTTACGGGTTTCTGATTTTTTTTGGTTCATAACTTTCCACAATCTGAGACAAGAAGAAACAAGGGTAAATCGATTGAGAATCTGCTAAAGTGTAATGAAAAGTTCTCCCCGTTAAGTTACTGCGTAATGTATAATACTGAACACTTAAATCAGTCAGAAACTCATCGTCAGTGGTTATGAATCTTGCCTATAAACTGAATGGAATTTCAATACTCAGCTTTCTTTTATTTCGTTTTTCGTTCGTATAACCCAATACATCCAATTGTGAGGAACGCCTGAATCGAAGATGGTATATTATCTTTGATAAACGTCAAAAAAATCAAATTTCTATATGTCACACTATATGTTGTATGTTTGTTCTCCGAAAATTTATTTTAGGTGTATATTCCCATTTTCAACTTCTAGCCTTAGCGATGAAAAGCAGGTACGATCAATGTCCACAGAATTGGTTGAAATATACTTGTTTCCTGCTATAAAGGAATATATACGAGTTCTTTGAGTTTTCCAATTTTTTCGTTAACTTTATATATTCACGATATTGTAGTGCATAATCGAAGCCATTTTCCCGATATGATGTTTATATGTGTTTATATCTATCACTATGACTTTTCTTTCATTAAAGCTCATATCAAACGTATCTGTCTGTATCTGTAGAGTAGGGAGGGTGAGTGTAAGCCACATAGTGTAAGCCACTTAGACCACATGTGACCCATTGTACATCCTCCCGAGGAGTTGTCCTCCTAGGTCGTCGTCCATCCTGTCCTTTCCAGGAAGGTGGACAGGTCGCTGGGAGACATCTCCTTTATATCGGCAGGTGTAGGCCAAGACTCGCCGAACACACACTCTCTTATTGACGATAACTCCGGGCACTCGCACAGGACATGCCTGACAGTCTCATCTTCCTGTTCACACATCCTGCATAGAGGTGTGTCCACTAGCCCCATATTATGTAGGTGTTTCTTTAGCTGACAGTGGCCAGTCAGAAATCCCACTGTAAGGCGTAGATTTTTCCTGGTCATCGCCAGATATTTCTTCGGCGCCAGCTTCCCAGGGTTCCCAAGGTGATCCTGGCAAGATTACATCCTTTGATTTCATCCCATCTCTTTAGAGATTGAGCATGGGTGTAACTTTTGACTAGTTCCGCAATTGTCGAAGTCATCAGGCCGTGGGTGCCACTTGGTCCTAAAATTCTTGGTCTAGTTGCTTCCTTGGCTAAAGAGTCGGCAATGCGATTACCTTTACTCCTGTCGTGCCCTTATATCAAACGTATTTATCGACTTCTTGGTTTTCAGATCACGGAAAGAATGAATCATGCACTCCTCTTTTAACGTGAATTTTATCGTGGGTTTTCTTATGTTAGAATGATTCGAAAATAGGAGAGATTTATGTTCAACATAAAAAAATCTGACTACCTGTTCTGAAACAAATCAGGTCAATTGACCTAACCCAGAAAAAGTGATCCATGTCTGCCACCAATGTAATGAAACCAGTGACACACTCCAATAATATCTGGTGTCGTCACCTTTAATAACGTTCACCGCAGTTATAGACGAAACGTCAGGCATAAAAAGCCACGGACCATGGCCAACAAAACCAAAAGATAGCTTTAACAAAGTATTAGTGTGAAATTAGTCACACTTATCAATTTTCAGTTTCTGACTTGCTGGTTGTCGATGTTGGGATGGAAGATATTGTAAACAGTATTGCCATATTCTCCATAGATCAAAGGCTAATGATGAATAGGACAACATTACAACACAAAGAGATGATAGAGATGCACTTCAAATACAGAATTGGATTTCTGAAACGAATCATCAAAATAGTGACTTGGATACACTTTACTATCAATCACGATGAATACTTTCATGAAATTTTGTAAGAGACCTCTAGATCGGTTTGAATAAACGAACTAGTTTGAAATAACATAACAAATCTTTTACTTAGAATAACAGAGATATTTCATGGACTTCATGGAATAACTCTTGATGAGATGTAGTTCAAATCAGTGGCAACAAGCCATTTCGACTTTGAAATAATTTTTTTATACTAGGGAGTACCCAATGAAATTATACAAAAAACCTCTTGATGTGCCGTTGGTACACATTGAATCATCAAATTAGAGTGACGTGTCTTATCGATTATGACAAGAGTTTTTATACATTGAAAAAAAAATTATTTTTCAAATTAAAATGAGTACTTTTGTGAAATTTTACGAAATACCTCTTGATGAGATGTATATTTGGAAAAATAAAAAACAGTATTTTCCAAATGAATGTCATAAACTTTTGAAACGATGCGTAATCCTTTTGAGGTAAAAATAAGTAAGGAAAAGTATGTTAAACGGTTTTATTGAACGACGGCTGATTAACGGAAAAACAGATATTTAAAACAGAAAAGATAATGATAATGATTTAGATAATTTACTAAAAACTGAAAAATAATTCGGAAGGTCCTACGTAGCAGTCAACACACCATTCTCCTCAGCAATCTACAGTATTGACCAGATAAGAAAATTATAAAATCGTTGGGCGAAGCATAACCTGAGTAAATATGTTTCACCATTAACCAGCTGTCGCCCCCCTACGAACGACAACTCTCAACAGTCGAAACTTGTGCGAGCTAAGGACTAACGAGGTCTTACCTTTCAACGTGTGATTCCACACAACACGGGTTGGACGATAGAAAGTGAAAATCGATCTTTCAGCTTTGAGGCTCGAACCAATGGTTCACACAGCGGTCAAATAAGTGAGTGGAGCAAACCACCCATGTCAACCCACCAGGCTACCGTATCACCTGAATATCCCACTGTATCCCACCGTGAATATGAAAATCTTTCGTCCAACGACTTTACAATTTTTTTATCTGATCAATACCGTAGATTGAGGATAGTGGTGTGATGGCTACTACCTAGAACCTTCCGAATCAGTTTTTTGTATCATTATTTTTTTTCTTATTTTATTTTCAAGTTTTCAGTTTTTATTTTGTTACTCAACTCTTCTCATTTTGTTTGGTGCCTCAGTATTACAAGGTAATATGTAATCTGTCATTTTGTAGCTGCAGCCATTTTGAATTTGCATCTATTTCAAACTGTGTATTCTACTAGTCAAGCCCTGTCATTTGATACTCATATTGAGGTAGTTGTGAAACAATATGTAATACGCCATAAATAAATACAAGCATAATTGTTTCAATGAATGTAGCCGTCCCTATTGCTACTGATTGTTAACTGGCATTAGTATTCATCGTTGTAGCTACCGAATGACTGAAAACTTGACTGGCTAATTTAACCTTCATCCTTTGAAAATTAGTAGAAAATGAATAAGAATCGATAAGTTTGGGTGCTAGTCTATATTGCTCTTCCTTATCCAAATTGTAAAGTTGTCCAAGATGACTTTTGTTCGTTTTGAATTCATCAAATTTCAAAAGGTCATCGAAAAAATGGTTTCTGCTACATTTCAGCAGATGAGAAGGATAAAAAAAGTAAAATATTTTTTCTAATCAACAATTAAATATGTTTGCTCTACAATCACTTTGACATCTTATATGGCAAGTGTATACAAATTAAAACCTAAATCTGAAATGATACTCCTAACTCTTAATCCAATTTTTGATAATTGTCTAACAGCTTCAATCAGAATACTTTTTATAACCGGTATTGATGTGGATGAATTGGTAAAAAAGTATGCAACAGTGGGCTCCAAAGAAGGTTATTTGAATATACATTTGATACTTTGGTTTTGCAGAGATTTCAGTGGAAGTAATATTTTTCTCACAGGTACATACTAGCCAAATCAAAAAATGAGGTTCAACAATTATTTTGCTTTGTGGGTTTCCAGTGGAACTCCGATTGTTTTGTCATTTTGTATCATTACTATACTATTCGTAAAGTTCAATTTCATCAAATTGATAGTGCCACACTTAAAAACATTTGGGAACCCATGTCGGAAAAAATATCTCTATAAAACAACGATTCTTTGGTGCTTCAAATTTCATAAAAGCAGGAGAAATGACAAAAAATGTTATCAAACTAAACGCTATCAACCACAGTTACAAGGTAGATATTAACGACTTTATTATTTCCAACATTACTAGTTTTTTGAAGAATTACTTGGATTCAGCTTAAAGAACAAATGACCATTTAAGTAAATTCATTAAAAATAGTAAAGGCAAAACTTCAGTCTCGGATAGGTCAGGAATATATAAGTTGACTTGTATTTTTTTACCGAAGCTTTATATCGGCTAATGGGCTAAATGTGAGAATCTCTCGTTTGGCCCATTAGCCGAACAAAGAATGAGACATAGAGTTAGTTCTTTCAATGTAAATGCCAGTTCCATATTCACAAACCATAATTTCGTAAGGGGACATGAGTTCAACCACGACTATGAAGTATTACGTTTCGATGAGAAAGGTCTCAAACTCAATATTTTTTGAAAAATTTCCTGAATGACCAAAACGAATTGAATTATTTTCCTCTTCTGAATCAGTTATCTGATTTGAAAATTGGTAATTAGTTTATTGCCACTGAATGAGTTGGTAGACGTTTATAGTTTTCTAATTTTTAATTAGTATTTACCTTAATTCGGCTAAAATTTTCACTTATTAAGTAGATAGACTGTTTTGGGATACAAACTGTTATTGAACTAATCACAAAGTAGGTGGAATTCAGTATGAAAACGTTTTAGAAAGCTATTATATAGCGAAACACGTGTTGAAATTTTGTAAAGTGTCTAGTGAAAATCTGACATTAAAGTGTTACTTGAATACAGTGTGATTATTTTCCTCAACGTATGAAAACGATGGAATAGTTGAAAACTAGACGGGTTTCACAAAGTTTTACAGCGAATAAATACACTAGACCTGTTTTAACCATTAAAATTGATTGTTGCTCATGACAAGTGCTGTGAACATGGATATTTTTTTCACATAAATTCTAAAATGAGGATTTAATTGTCCAAATTTTGCTGCTTTCGGGTTTAATAATTTTGGGAAAATCTCTTGACCTACCAACTCGGATTTTATCAAATTATTGAGTCATTTGCTAAGCAAAATTTCTGAAAATATCGATTCGCACACATTTCAATTGGTCAAACTTGTTGTAATCGGGATATAATGAAATGAATGAATGTGACTCAAAAACTCAGTTTGTTATTTATGAATATATAGGTACATAAATACATATCGCGGAAGACAAAGCAACCCTTTCGCACGCCCCTGGTATTACACAACCATTATACGAGGATTAAAGCGAAATCACGAGCACGACCTAACCGTCCTTAGCTCTGGCATTGTCTCGGACCGAGTCGTTTGGAAAAACGAATAAATATCTCGGAGATACCAAGATACTTCTGCGATGCGGACTAATTCCGCCCGATGTGCCATAAGACTATTAAAACTCTAAACGCAATGCGAACCGAGCTTTCATTATTTGTAATCTAACGGGACTTATGGAAAAAGTTTCCATTTATTTTTAATTCCCTATATTCCACCCTTTTATTGAAAGCCGAGGAATACATCTTACCTAAGGCCTTGCGTAAACCTCGCCGGGAAGAGTTTAAGGGACTGGAGAGTGCACCGAGCTGTAGAAAATTTCAAATAAACCTATTGTGTTTTAATTCATTCGAAGCCTTTTGTCATTTCGAGACCGTGAATAAGAAAAGTTCCTTAACAGAAATCAAGTAACGTCAAAATTCAAGGGACTTGATGGTCTTCAATCGGTGAAAATTGACCGATTAAAATGCCTATACACTGGTGCAGTGACTCCGACGATCAATATGATCCACGTATCCGAGGATACGTCACTAAGCTATAAAACGCAGATCAAGCTACGACACGCTTAGCTCCGCCTCCATATGTAGATACCTGTCGAAATTGGATATACAGTGTGTCTCACTTTTCATGGAAGCACTCCTGTAACTTCCGTAATTATCAAGGTAGAATGATGAAACTTGCAGGATTGAAACAGTTACGGACTAAATGGTGTTGGCCTGCCCGCCATTCGCGATGGAAGAGCCCATTTTTACGGTAAATCATACTAGGGGCAAAATAGGCTGAAAATTCCTCCAAATTACTGCAGGTGCACGTTTTTCCTGAAAAAATATCAGCCCTGTTTTCCACGGCAACGTCAGGACATCCCTACATTTTAATTGAATACAAGAATTTGAATTCGCGAAAGAAGATGGCAATGATTTAGCAGTCAACAAATATTGAAAAGTTATGAAATACAATGATTTTTTTTCGAAAAATCATTTTCATTGGATGTTTCCGTTGGTTGAATTGATTTATTTCTAAACTGAGAGCACCATAAGCTAATGTTCAGATTTTATTATTATTCTCCATCAGAAGTATTGCTTCAGGTGAAAAGTGTTTTTGGTATATGTTTCAATTCCCCTAATTCCACTATTTTACAACAATTACGAGAGATACGATGTGCTTCCAAGAAAATTAAGACAAATTTGGATTTTTCAGGGCTGAAATTTCGAATATTTGTTCATAATGTGTCATTTGAATGTTAATGAAATTATGTTAAATATTTTCGACTAATTTACTAAAGAAAAGAACAGTGGTGGACATCTTACTGCAAATTCAACAGCAGGTGTGTGAAGCTTATGGAGTAAATGNAAAGAGTTTGTTGTTCGAATTTAGGGAGCTATTAAAACTCATTTCTAAACTTGTTTTAAATCTCATTTTAATAGCTCTGCCTAACCGCGTTACCGATTTTTAGACCTGAATAGTCTAGTGTCTCACAACGCCGTGAAAAACGGCCATCGAATAAATGACAATTGCTCCAAGCCTCTTTCATGCACACAATTTTTGTGGTTGATCGTGTTGCGTTTTTAATGAAATGCAAATTTCACTCTCTTACATGCATCAAAGACGTTGGTCATCCACTAAATTGTGTTGAAATCTTGAGGGACACACATTGTACATTCCATGAAAAATTAAGACGTAACAATGATAAATTTTTCAATTATAGTATTATGTCAATAGACTCTTTTGATGAGTTCTGTAATGCTACTATCAACATACGAGTATACGGACTGAACTAATACCTCTACTGAGCCAACATGATGTCAATTTGAATCAGTGCAGATTCAAAACGTCTATCGCGACGCGTTCTGTAACAGGCGACATAATTTTTGAGATCACCACGACAGTGAGCGACTAATGCATAAAAACCCGTATATGAAACAATGGAAGACACCGCGATTTTTGTTGTAAAGCGACAGATGTCAAGATTCGCGTGCAAAAAAGAGGTTTCAAGTATGACATGAAAACTATGAACGGCGATAAAGCGACAAAACTCTTGCTCCAAACATATTATCGTTCAGTATGTAGTATGCCACTTTATTCAAATTGGAGGAATGTGTTCCTCTAATGTATACTGCAGGAAGCATATTTGTGTGACTGAAAGTAAATATATCCAAATATCTTAAGACGTTGTATATCCAACCATTGCCAGACATTGAGGTGAATCTATGGTAGGTATATTTGTCTTTATTTTTTTCACATATCTAAAACAATGGATGTAATAAATATAATCTAAATTCAATGCCTGAAATATAAAATCACATAATTATTAGAGGACTATAAAAATACAAAAAGATATCACAATTGTACTACTATATACTAAATTCGTTGAGAACAAGAATAAATAAGTGGTTCAACTTTCCTTTGAGATTTGTACTTTCAAAACACTTTTTCGAAAAATAAATTATAGTTAAGGTAATATACACAAATGAATTGTTATTTCTTGAGATTTTTTGATTGTATCATTCTGTTTCATTGGAAATATTAAAAAAAAAAGCAAAAAAGTTACGTATATTCTCTCGTCCAATTGAAAATGTGTGAATACTTCACAAAAAGGTTTATAGAAGTGTTCCAAACGTCAACCTCATTTTCAATTTTGTATATCTATAGATCAGGATTATGGTATGTCCTGTTTTTCCGTAATTATCATTTGAGTTACGAAAACTGTAAAATCTCAAGAAACATTCATTTCTTCATAAAAATATCTTTCAAATTATTCTGGATAACGCTTCTTTCCCATGCTTACATGCTGTAATCAAAAATTAGAGAGCATCATCACCATGTTCAGATAACAAATTGTTCATAAACAAGGGCAACTGATGGTTTGACACTAAAGTTTTACAAGAAAACCTAAATATGATGAATATAACTGAATATAATGAATATCTACCATTGTGTCAAAGTATTCATAATTCAGTTTCGCAAACCTTCGTGAACTTTGACTTCCTAAAAATTGAGAAACTGTTGGGAATAACTATTTCTTTGGAGTCAGTTTCATTGCTGGTGTTTTCCATTTTATTTTGTTCTGGGGGGCATAGGGTGGAATCAGAGTCTGAGCCAGGATCTCCCAATTGGTCAGCAATTTCTTCTAAAGATGTACTGATCGACACATCCGAAGATTTGTTGGACGTTTTTGAGTTTTTTCTGGAGCTAGATTTCGAACTAGGTTTCTTTGGTGGAGGTAGAGGTGGTACTATTCCAACTTCATTATTCACTTCGTCGTCCATTTTTTCAGAACCGACATGTTGAACATTATGCCTATGTGCGACGCGACCTATTTGTTGACGAATACAAGGCGATTCCTCGTTTGTCGAGAGATTCTTGATAGTTTCTACGCCATTGGATGCAGAAGGGTATGTGGGGTCTCTGGGAGCGCGCATTTCAGTAATTCTAGGGTTTACTTCAAAATCAGCGCTGCTGTCATAACGCTTGGCGGTAAAGAGTTGAATATCATTGAGGAAGAACAGGAGGATAGTACTAAGAGTTACTGCTAAGATAATCATCACAATCGTAATTATTGAGAGGAACATTGGAAAGTGTTCTGAGAAGTATTGGCAGCTCTGTCCGCTTTTTATTTCGCAAAAGAAATCTGAAACAAACAATATATTAGAACAAACAAATCATTATTTATAAGTGGAAATAGATACATCATCCATGGGGTCAACAGAATCCTCAAACCTTGCTTATTCAAGACCAATGATCTTCGATATCGACCGGCGTATAGGAAATCGCGTCCTGTCTTTCTTACAGCTCCAACTACCAGGCAAATAGAGAAAACACAAACACGAGCATTCGTGATACAACACCGAAAAGCGCTATTTCGGCCTGACATAGGCTTCAGCAGTGCTTCTACGCTGATCCTAGGAATGCATTGTTCTAAGGACAAGCCTACGTAGACGCCATCTGTGGGATTGACAAAAAACTCAAACCTTTCTTATCCAAGTTGAACAAGAACCTTTGGTGGTCTGTTATATATCTTAGATTACCAAGGTTTGAATTTTCTGTCGATTCCATAGATGTCGTCTTTGTGAAAAAAGATGATCATGCTTACTCAAACTCAGGTTTTTCCTTTAAGGTTAGTGGAGTAAAATGATGCATTCGTGGTTCATCTCAGCATCACGGTAGCTCGCTGTAAATCATTGGGTAATTGTGTGAGGAAAATGTTTTAGTTTTCTGGGTTAGGTGTTCTTTTTCCACACTTTATGACTATGTCAATATATACATCTATAGAGTGTTTCTAACTGCGGTGAAGAAATTTAAGGGCCTATTCGAAAGCTAATTTCATGAAAAAAAGATCATATAAACATAGGTCCGAAAATGCATAATTTCCAAAATACAGGAACTTTTCTAATCATTCTCAATACCGACTTATAGTTTATCCGATTTCTGTGAAATTTGGCAGTATTATATCCAGTGATAAGAGATACTGGCGTCACTTGTAAACAATGCATTTCCTAACCGGTGTTTAAATGAACTTTTTTCATGAAACCAGCTCCTGAACACACCCTAATATTTTTTTAGCGCAATCAGGAAACACCTTGTATATACTCAGAATGAAGAGTAGTATTTGCTAACATAGACCATCTTTTTCAACTTTGAATAGAACTCAGCTCAGAGATCATGGGTGGAGTAATTTTTTTTCAATTTTTGTTTGCAATCATTTTTCATTCCCAAAACGAACAGAAGCAAAGTTGATTCGATAGATTGGATTCGCTTCTCAATAATAATACAAATTATGGACGAATAGAAAAGTTTTGAATCATTAAATGAATGTATTTACAAGAAATGAGTAATATGGCAAGTTGTTTTCTAGTTTTATTTTTATTTGGACTTGTTCAAGCTAATAATAATATTTTATTGAATATTCTCAACAGTTATTTGAAAATTTCCAATTCTGTGGAAGAGACATAGAGTATGTCCAATATTAGTAGGGTGCTATTGACGATTCCGAACTTTTCCCCACCACTCGACCTTGGCATTGAGTGACGTCGCGATGTGAATGTTCTATGTCCTTGAATATTCCTACACGACCTTGAGCTATGTGCACCTCATATAACCTTGAGAACAGAGTTTGATCTTGACGATCGACTCTGCCCTTGATTTATCACTTTGAGCTCGAGGCACATCCTGTTACTTTGAATGAAACCTCATAGTTTCACCTTGGAATGGAATGGAGGGGAGTGTGCTCTTATAGGAAGTGTGGTGTGAATGTTTCAATTATTCCAAATTCTCCTCATAGTCGTTTGGTATTATAAACAAGATGTATACGTGTAGTGATTTTGGAAAAAGTTTGACTCGGAGTGACAACCTGCGCCATCATCAGCGGGATTCCTGTACTTCCGGGAATAATGAAGGGCCAGCAACATCAAAAAGGCGTAGGTTGAACCGTTCAACAACTCCACAAATGCAGACATGCTTGTCCTGCAACCTGACTATTGCAAGCAGAACTAATGCATATGTTCAATATGGAGACGATATTGAAAATATACGCACAGTGTTCAAGAGTATAATTATGAGCTACAGAGTAGATATTTAGAACCACCATATGGATTACCCCATACTTTTCAATGGATTGAAGTAGAAAGTATTGAAACTACCCGAAAGAGTGTTAGCGATTCATAAATATGTGAAAGTTTATTATGGAGATGTTTGGATTATACTACCATCGAACTAGGGAGCTTTTAGAAGTGAAAGCATTCACTAATCTCAATCAAGTTGTTGATTAATTGAATAATTTGGATATGGTTTATGACACTTTTGTTGATGGTTTGACTGCCTGAACAATGGAATTTCAAGATCGAGATTCTGGGATGTGATGTGGTCACAACATTGAAGAAAATATATCTTCAGGTTAATTCGTCAATATAATTCTGTGTATCGAGGTGAATGTTAATAAGTGTAGTCCTCTTGGAGGAGCTTCTCATATCAAGTTACCCAAATTCATCGAGTTAAAAAAAAGTGTTGTGAATGATGTCAGTCAGGATCATTACTGTTTTGCGTGGGCTGTAACTTCAGATTCGTATCCTGTCAATGTGAGAGTGCGTGAAATTTCATCATATCCTCACTTTTTCAAAGTGTTGAATGTAGCAGGTACGAATTTTCCAGGTAAGTTGAAATATATTTCTGAATTTGGGATTATGAATTATAGCTCTATTAATATTCATGGTTTGGAAAATAGTTTAGCGAACGACGGTCGAACGATTGATTGTCACTTCCTATCATCCAACCCGTGTTAGAAATCACACGTTGGAAAGTAAGACCTCGTTAGTCCTTAGCTCACACAAGTTTTGACTTTTGAGAGGAGGCAACAGCTGGTTAACAGAAAAAGATATTGGAGAGGATGCTATTGAAGTACGTGACCACTGCTGCCTAATAGAAAAAACGAAATGGAGCAACAAATTCCGTTTGTAACCTCGACTTCAAATTGCCCAACTTCATCCCTGATATCATCGCTCAAACTGAAGAGAAATATGTTTCTTTCACGAAACATTTATTCATGGAAGAGAAAGTGGATCGTAATGGGCAAATGAAAGAAATGTTATCGAAATCAAGGTTCATTGACAGTTTTGAGTTTATGACTGCATCTCTGCAAGAGTTGGGTGATTTTAGATGGGAAAAGTCTTGTGAAAACGAGGAAATATTTTCCTTTCAACTTATGAGGCAGAAATGTGTTTTTATGCACAAACTCAGCGATTCTCTAAATAAATTGTTAACTGACATTGATTTGATGCATTTTTCACAAAATGGTATAAACGGTGGTGTTAGTCGATTCTCGGAGAGGCAGCACACATTGCAAACAATCAGTTTTTTCAAATTATAATCCTAATGAATATTCATCATGTACAAGTATTACACCACCTGGTTCAAAGTCCAAAATACCTGAACTTAATTTGATATACTTAATTTGAATGAAAAAAATATATCGTTCATAATAGAAACTATAAACACAGTCCGTAATGGTTTGATGGTAATGAGGACTCTTGGAATTATCAGATAGATTTGATAAATCATCATGGTTGAAAAAATATATCGATTCGGATACCAACCTGAGAAATTAGGCTACCAATGAGATTGAAAATGATATCAATTCCATATAAGGTGAAACAGTCATTTACGACTCTCTACTCCTTCTCTACACCGATACGGATTCTTTGATACTGAAAATAATGATAGACAATTTTCATCATCTCATTATTGGGAATATTAATGAATTTTATACTTCGGTGATTAGAAATATAAGATGAACTTCCAAATGATCCTATAATCAGTTCCCATGGCACCGGTGCCAAACCATATCACATTCAAATTGTGTCAGATGGAATGAGGAAAGCTGAAGTTATCAAACAATCCGTTATCGAAAATCAAATTTCAATTGACGATTACATTATGATTGTTGAAACAGGTGGTACGATAATTGCGATAAATGTATTCAGGGGTGATTCACATGATATCTATACGCTGATGTGCAATAAAGTCTCTCTGTCATATAGGGATATTGAACGATTCAATATTTCCAATATCACCTTGGGGCCGAAACGACATTGAGTTTTATCAAACGACCTCCCAACGAAATTTGAGAATTATTTCAGAAGTACTGGAAGATAGAAACAATATTGCTGATGAAAATTTAGATCTCCTCAATGTATCTTCGGAAATGCGATCGGGTAATTGAATATTGAATTCCCAATTTTTTTGGTGTTCAACAATTTGGTAAATGTATACTTGTCGAATGATTCAAACGGATTGTTGTACCTCACTTCCACCTCAATTCATCCCTACTAGAAATGGGCTAGGCTTATGGCTTTGGATCACGTAGAGGCTCACATCTCATCATTCGATTGCCATAGTCCATCGAACGAACTTGCAGTGTCGCAGCCAAGTCAAGTGAAGAAGCCTAGCCAAGCGACCGAGCAATCTGTCGATTTTCAGTTAGCAGCAGTCAGCATTTGAAAGCAGCTCGATGTTAGTACACACTATTATGCTATTCATATCATATTGTCTAATATATTTTCTTTTCACTTTCTTTCAGAACCACGCCTTTATTAGGAAAGGCATGATTGACCCCAGCAAACCCTCTGAACCAGGCACAGTTGGTTGAAGTGGAGCGAATGAAGGTGGTTGTCCACCAGGACGTTATCTTCCAAAGAGTTTGTGCCCCACCAACACCGGCGATGACTTGCATCTAGAAGATGGCGGCTCCTGACGTGAAGTTCTTTTTCGAAGGCTTCAACCAAACCGAGAGGGACAGGAGGACCGCTGCTCTCCACTATGCTCCCCACAAACTATGTTGGTGACTTCAACTTTGGTGGATTTGATACAATAATTTATTGTTTAAGGACATTTTCAAACGGATACAATGAATTATTGTGTCCTTATAGGACGAAACTGCAGTAGCGTTAGTTATAAATACAAGTGGTATAAAAACATAGAAGAAAGTTTTCCAGAACTCATATTTGGGTTGATAGAGAGATTCTGCATGAGAATAAACATTAACAAATCGTAATCCCAGTGGATGAAATAGCAGAGAAATCATAACATCAGTATTTCCACAGTTCGAAGGTCCGATTATTGGGCCTTACACCGACAGTGCAAGGCACTATTTCATCGAAATTAGCAATGAAAAATTGTTACTTCTCTCAACAATATGCATTGTATGACCTTCGAAGGGTAAACAATATTTCTTCATCAAATCCATCACTGAAGTGAGAATTACAAGTCGATGCAGATGAACTGGACTGCAGTCAAATACAACTTGTAAAGGATTGGTCAATTCTCCTCACCTACCATTTGAATTACACTTACCTGGTTATCAGTATTGCGGTCCTAGCACGAAATTACAGACAAAATTGGCAAGAGGTGATCCAGGTATCAATCAACTCGATTACTCATGCAAAAGGCACATTATTGCATATGTTGCGGAACGGCTAACATACTCATTTTTATTTTCTTAATTTTGCCTGTACCCTCAAAACGACTTCAATATGATTGCGCCCTCTGTGGTGTGTTGGAGCGATGAAAAGGGACGAACATTGTTGTTGTTGCATTGTTTTTCTATGTGGTTGATTGTCCGCCATTCTCGACTGCCCAGTTCAACTGTGAATTATTCGTTTTTTGCTGATAATATTTATGTTTATCACACCGCATAATATCGTGCTTCTTGATACACGGATTAGCTTCGATTCCAAGAACTGGTACCTATCTCAGGACTCTGATGAGACAGCCGCAATCCACTCAAGGTAAGTCGTCTTTGAGTGATTTACTTTAACATTTTGTTAAGTATCATAACGGTATACTGTCCCTACTGTTCCTATTACCGATCCGTTACAGCATATTAACAGACACAGATCAATGTACTTATATATTAATGTATAAGTTTAAAAATGTCCTCATAGGACGAAACTGCAGTAACGTTAGTTACAAATAAAATTGGTGAAATACATAGAAAGTTTCAATTCTCTTTTCTTCATAAATTATAAGGTTTGAAATTCAATCAACTACTATTCGTTACGCGTTTGATACTCATAACAAGTTCATAATACGTATATAGATTAATTACAGAGATTTCAAGCTGCTTAGAATCCTATATAACCATTTCCATGCGGAAATTTTCGCCTCTGATTCAAATATGGAGATATGGGCGAAAACTCAACTCACACATGAACTAATCGGGTTCTATGCGTCTTCACCATGGAAGGGTTGAATATTTAACTGGAGGCCTATACTTCAAATCATTGTTACAGATTTTTTCTGAGGAATACTAACCTACGATGTTCAAATAGATGAATCTAACGGGAACATATGAAATTAGCTGCAGATTCATAAGAGCCAATCCAAGAGCCATCGATTTATCTTTTTCGAAAACACTTCTGATATTTATAACGATATGTGATACAAGGGTAGTGGCTAACAGAACATTGGACAAAATGCCAAGGGCCTGTCCTATCGCCCGTGAAATTCTACAGCTATCATCATCGCAAGAACCTTCGATTACTGGTGTGCCACAGGAACAGTCGTGAAAGAGCTGAAAGAAAATGTTATCATTAGGCAAAATTTCGTAAGTTTCATGACGTATTCATTTGCAATAAAATTCATAAAGCTTGTGGATGAAAGTGATGTTCTGGGGTATAAAATATAAATATACATAGGTATTGTAGAAGAGTTTCCTATCGACTTTGTGAGCCCAAATTAAACAAGGCAAAAATGGTAAGGTTATAAGAGAATGATGAAAATTTTTTTGTTTGAATTAGTAAGCAAATGTTCACCGATATTTGAGGAACATCAGAAGTTATTACCAAGAAATAACCTTAAAAAAGGTCATTTATACTGAAACAAGTAAATAGTAACTTAGGACAGAAATATGAAAAATAGATCAAATAACTAAATCTTTTTGTGAAACATTGCAATCCGAAACTTTCACCACTGAGAAAAAGTATAAGTACTCGAAGATGAAAATGCCAAACTTAAAGACAACTTGAGAAAGTAGAAAGTAAACGAAGATTAAAATAATCATTTGCGTATAATCCAATTGAAATATCCAGCCAAATGGCATTTATAGAATAAGAAAATAGATAGGAACATACTGACCCATATTGGTTTCATTAAATTCTAAGTTCAACCGACACGGACTACTAAGAAATACTCAAAAACTACATGTAGAGGGGTTAAAAGAAGCACTTTGTAACTAATCACCACATCACCACTAGTGATGAATCTAAAAATCAAATCTTGAAATACGATTATTTTCCAAAAAATAAAACAAACAGTGAGTCATCTACACCAAACCCGAAAGTTTCATAAAGAGGAGCAAAGTAATTCAGTTTATTGTAACCAAAAAAATATTCTGTAAGATATGAATAAAACATATAAAAAAGAATAGGAAATACAGTAGAAAACAAAAACAGTTTCGATTAACTCAGTAGTGAAAAGACCTAAAAAAGCACCGTGTCAAATTGTAGACTAGCTAAAAAGTTATAAACAGGTCAAAAAAATTCAGATATTCTCAAATTTTACTCAGTTAGAGAAATATTAACAAGAGGAAGTGTCAAGACAAGACTGTGGACCGAAAATGAAAGAAATGGAACATAAAACTCAATAGTAAGAAATGAAATTTTATCGAAAACAATTCGTAATATTTCATTTCTGAAATTTACGCATCCTAATAAACTATATTACCATTTCAATAAAATATATGTACCAAACTAAAAATATATCTACTCGTCCAAGAATTCGAAATAAATTAATTAGAAACAAAGGAGCCAAAGAAATCCTAAAAACAAACGGAAGTTTCTTCGAATATAAAAATAACCTATAATAATATTCAGAACAGACACTGTTTTAAAACACTAGAACTGCAACACTTTTCTCAACGCGCGTTTTACCAACCAAGTTAGCGTCTTCGAAAGATGACATTAATTCATGATTCCAAACTGGTCTCAATATTTGTCAGGGGTACACTTCCATTTCCGCTGTCACACACATCAATGGTTTCAGGGTAAAAAAAAAGATTATTAAATGATTCACAAAGACATATGTTTTATATCTGAAATCAGACAGAGGCTGTGCTATTGACAAATCAGATAACTATGAAATAATAGATAATTTAATTGAGAACGGCCCCTGTAATGAATAACCAATCAACCAATTTCCTAAGATGGTTTCAGAAGTGAAAAAAAAACACACCCACCAATTTTGAATAGGAGTCTACAGATTTTTAATTCTGCAGTTTAAATATGTAGTCTACCAAGAACAACAGGAGAGAACGGCTATGGGTAACCAGTTGTCCCCCTACCCGGTAAAACTGTTCATGAGCAGATTTGAAATGGAAACCAAAGAAAAGTCAAAGTATTTTCCTAGGATATGGCTAAGGTATGTGTATGATATTTTCGCGATATTCAATAACAAAAAATCCAATATTGAGGACTTTGTTTCTTTTTTAAATAATAGATTTCCATCAATAAAATTCACGTATGAGTTAGAAACTAAAGGACAACTTCCATTTCTTGACGTTTTGGTGATGAGGAGCTAATATGAGGGTTAGAATACGATGTTTTGAGAAAAAAAAACTCGTACAGGTATATTCCTGACAGTTCACTGTGGACAGCACAAACGTGCTGGGTTGAGTTTTCTAGGGCATCGTCTTTTGACTTTTCCTCTAACACATGAGAGGTTCACAAAAGAAAAACGTACAACACAGGAAGCCACTAACGGTTTGTCGAGGGGTGTTGTAGATGACATAATAAGGAAGAAGAAATTTAGTATGGGAATGAACGAAATCTCGACTTTTAGAAAGGACAAAAGCCAAGAATAATATATCTCAGTTCCATGCCACCAATACACGAAGAACTTTGGAAAGATTCGCAAGGAACTAGGTATGAAGGTGGTTTTTAAAACAAGTCATACACCACAGAGCATTTTAGGAAATCCAAAACACAAATTCGAGAATTTGGAAAAGTCTGGAATTTATGAAATTAAATGTAAAGGCTACCATGCAAAATATTGTGGACAGACAAAAAGATCAATTAAAATAAGATATAAGGAATACTTAGCACATTTAAAATATGGAAGACCTGAAAAATCAGCAGTCGCCCATCATATTTTGCAATAAAACCATTCCATATACTTCAGTTTCATAGGGACACATTGTAAAATTTATTTAAGACTAGTAGATAAGGCTATATATGAAATTGATTTTATATAGCTTATAATATTGTAATTATTAGATTTACCTGACTACTGCATAAGGACACATTGTAAAATTAATTTAAGACAGGTTGATAAGGCAAATTGTTAAATTGACACTCAAGACCTAGGTACCTACCTAAAACAGGTATCTCTTGAAGATGATCACTTGGTGATCGAAACACGGGTCGAGGTGTTAAGTTATTTTAACACCTCGACCCGGTTTGGTGTTGTGGAAAAAACTTCAGTAATATTCAAAGCTCATAGTTCATCCATATTCTAACGATTTGGATGGAATTTTCCAAAATCTGAATGTGAAGGTAGCCTTCAAAACTTCCTGCTCACTTCAACAAATGTTAGGTAACCCTGAATACGAAATGTTGAAACATGACAAGTCAGGGTTATATGAAATAAGCTGTTAGGGCTGTGACAAAAAATATGTCGGTCAGACGGTCGCTATAACCGCCTTGGGAAACGGCTATCGTATAAATAAAAACTCACTGAAATTGTTGACATCGGTAAAAACATTGGATTTTCAGATGCTTTCGAAAGTCTGGAAATAGCAAAGTGTGTCATCACAACTATGAACAGTGACAGAAGTCCCATTCCACAGCTCACTGTTCATTTTCATATGAATCGCTATGTCAAACCGGGAACTTTGACGAGAAAATTTCTCGCCAATTTCTACGCGAAATCATTGATGTGTGTCTGAGAGTGAAAACGTACCCTGTTAGATATAATGACCACTTTTAGAGTTGGGAATTACAGTATTAACTTCAGTATTGAATGTTGTTGTCAAGTGCGAGAGGGGGTAATTACCCCCATTAATAGTATTTCATTCAAAGTTGTCAATGTTTCTCCCAGATATTGCCATTTATCATCAATCTTAAAATCATTTTGAGAAATGAGATTATCAGTAACTGTTCTCACTCACGTTGGTCGCTGGTGTAAAATTCGTGCATCCAGCTAAACAAGGGGAAAAATACGTTTTTCCATCGACACAAACAGGTTGGAAAGGTTCTCCGACTGTACATGCACACATGCTGCTACAAAATGGAACCGATATAACGTGTTCGAGTTCGTTTTGGATGCCCTTCGTACAGGTCCAGAATACGGAACTTGCAAAAATTATTGCCATCAACATGAAAGTCAAAATGTTCCAAATGATGAGGTGTTTTGCTCTCGGTCTTGCTTTCGAAATTATTATTCCTGATATCACTAGAAAGATGGCGAAGAGTGGTTGGACCAACATGTTTGAAGTGAACTGAATCAAATCTGGTTCGGTGTAACCTGAAGTATCTTTTTCCATAGACATGTGGTATTTGGACTGATTGAAGTACTTCTCCAATAATCTGAAGTTGATCAGAGCTGATTGTATCAGGACAAATGAGAAGATGTTGAACAGTAGGGTCTTGTTCTTCAAAACTCTCCAAACAGTTTCAAAAAATGCTGAAATACAGAAAGTGTTTGTATATATTAAAATAATCNAAACTTTCTATGTTCTTTACCACTTTTATTTGTAACTAACGTTATTGCAGTTTCGTCTTATACGAGCATTTTCAAACTTATACAATCAACAGTTGTTAATTTTTTTTTGTTGACATTATTTCATTCTCTGATGTCTGTGAACAAGCTGTAATAGTCGGCAAATTTTTGAAATGAAGATTATTATTATTATTGCTTACGTTTGTATAAATGTCCGTATAGGACGATACTGCAGCAACGTTAGTTACAAATAAAAATTATAATTTCCTACCACGTAGTAACGGCTACATCCATCAATTTATTGAAAATAAAAAAGATATTAATAATTCACCTATTTCTGAAAGTTCTGTGATTACCTGGTGATAAAAAAATTTCATTTATACTCGAAATGTAAACGGTCCAAGAACAGTATATTCCTATTTGTTTACCAATTTCACCAGCTGCTGTTACCAAACCTAGAAAAAATATTAGGTAATATTCAGCATTTTCTAAAATCTTCTCACAGCAAGTTTAAAGATATGCTCAAAATATGTTATTTTGTTTACCAGCTGTCACACCCCTACGAACGACAACCCTCAGAAGTCGAAACTTGTGCAAGATAAGGACTAACGAGGTCTTACCTTTTAACGTGTGATTCCTAACACGGGTTGGACGACAGCAAGTGAAAATCGATCGTGTAGGTTCGACGGTACCCACGTCGAACCTACATGCTACCGACTAAGTAATTTTTTTCATTGAAATCCAGAACTGACTAGCCATCATAACTTGCGGGTAGTTAGCGTCGGATGCTAGCGTCCAAATCAAGCGCTTTCCCCCCACTCTCGAGTCCGATTCACACCACAAACTAATGAATGACTGAACAGCTGGTCGTGCTGTCTTCATCTAGGCTCTACTCAAACAGTTTGAGTGATAATATTTCATCTTGGATGTCACTTATCCAGCAGGTTTATATATATCCGTCCTTGTTCACAAGTGAAGTACTTTGTGCAAAGGGAAACCCCTTCTGGTTCATAGGTTCCAAGCCATAAACCATCTTTTTCACAATTCCCTCAATGGTCTGTTCCATCCATCGTTCAGGTTCATCTCCTTCAGGTACAGTTTTGATTTCGGATTTAATGTCTGTACATATTTATAATTGTCAGAAAAGTGAGAATGAGCGGGACTATATCCTGGTCCATCAAATTTAAATTGACCTTGACCTACGTCTCACAACGCAGGCAAAGTGACTTTGAGATAGTGTTTTGGAAACACGTTCAAACAAATATAGTGTTTTGGGTTTTACCTTGAACGACCTTCATTGACCCACGCGGCTATTTCAAAGATTCAAGGATTCGATTTTGAACCATCTTCAGCTGCATGGAGTGCGTTTTCGGTTTGACTTTGAGTGACTTTCTGCAATATTATGTGTTTTTGCTAAAGTGAATTCGAGGCCGCTCATGTATTTATTTCCCTTCACTCCCTCAGTTTTTTAAATGAACATATAACAGAGGCGCCATTCACTCACAGGAGTCAGTTTGATATCGCGCGTTTCACTGTGTTAGGTGTGGTAAAACTTTCAGCCGTGAAGATAACATGCGTTGTCATCAAATGCAGTCCTACAGGTCCTCCAGTAAAACGACTCAGAGCGGATTATGCCCAACCAAGTGCAGTTCAGGACATTAAATGGTGTGAAAATCATCAACAGCGCATTTAAATATAGGTTTGTTAGCTACAAGATCGAAAATAAAAATCTGCATTCAGACTATCAATCATTTTTCAATGAAGTTAGGCATGAAGTTGTGACTTTCATTAATCGAATGGTGCAAGTTCATTACACTTTGGAAGTAAACATGGAGATGTTTGGGAGGTACATACTTCAGATGCAGGAAATATTAGAGGTGAAGTCTTTTAACAGCCAATATCAAATTGTTGATCAATCCAACAACCTTCAAAAACTGTGTAATTTCAAGAACGTGAATCAGGTATATCATCTACATAAATCTGAAAGATTTCAGTCATTAAACAAATAATGGGGTCTCAGGTAGGACTCTGGAGAAAGTTGTTTTTATCAAATTCAAATTAAACATCAAAAAACTTGCCCCTCTTATTGAATCCTCCTAAATCAAACTTCTAGAATTCATCACTTTGGAGAGGGAAAAAGTGTGAGGAAAGGGAACCATTTCTGCTCCGCTTGGGCGATGACATCAGCTCTGCAACCGACGCTAACGGCACTTCCCCAAACAAATACTTCTTCTAGCCGAATTCAGTTGGGTCTCTAGCTGTCTTCATCTTCTTCGAATGGAAACTATGAGTATATTAGTTATGTTAACTATTATGTTTCATTCTATTTGTTTTGTGAATTTCTAGTGATGCCGTTAAATCTATGGAGGGTAAGGTTAACATCCTGCAAGACGTGGTGGTGCAACCAGAGCTACCAGAGCTACCAGAGAATATCGTGGACTTATTAACGGAATTTCTTTGCTCAGCCCCCTTCCTGAAAAAGCTTTGTTGGTGACTGCTCCAAGATCCTGATGTAGTTAGATGGAGAATGTTCTTTCGACCACCTCTTCTTTTAAAACGGAGAGCACCACCAAAGGTGCGAAGAAGGGGTCGAAGAGTGCCAGCAAGAGAGTGGCAGTTAGTGGTAGTGATAATGAGTTTGCTGTTCCCGAACCGACAAAGAAGAGGAGGCCAACCGCTAAGTGGAGCCGACCGTGAAACCGAAGCAGTCGGAGCTGCAGAAATAAAAATGAAAATGTGGGATAAGACTTGTTCTCATCGATGGCCGCCGATGACCCTCTGGCGGGCCCCTACAACGACGGATATCACCCTTTTGAAGGCCAAGGCGTCCAAGACGAAAAAGCAGCCACCGACGGCGCCGCAGATGTCAACTGTTGCGTCTAACATTGAGCCAGCCAACACGGTGTCTTTGGAAACCACAGCCGAATCACATGACCAACCACTAGCCGGTTCCATAGCACCTCCGCCACCGATGTCGCAGAGGAGCTCATACCTAATCGAGGACTTGCTCAAACTAAGTAGAATATACCGAGAGAAGAAGACGAAACTGCTGACGATCCAGGGCAGTGATGAAAAATTGGCGAAAATTGCCGCACGTAAGCGACGATTTGAAGTTCGACAGGCGCAGCTAGTCGAACAGACAGCGTTTACTGGCTGAATTGGCAGAGATGGAAATCGATATCGAGGGAGGGAGAGTAGGGACATCGTCGGAGTTGAAGAGGAGTACGGTGTTGGGGGTGATTCAACGAATCGGTACCGCTTGGAGGTCTACGAAATGAGCGACTGTTTGAAGGCTCTCCAGGAGCGGATCAAGAAGGGATTCGACGACGTGGCAACATAACCGCCATTCATGTCCCTTCCTCAGATGTTTTTTTCATGGAGTACACGTGGGTTGATTGATGTACACAGGGCATTGCGTGGAAGGGCACTGTCCACTTCCCTCCATTCCTTCCATTATGGAAAAAAAATATCAATTGTGTCACATCTTGTGAAAACTTCATTCCACTTCATCCCCACTCTTCCTCATTCCTCCCCACTTCCTCTCAAAAGTATGAAAATAGGACGTATCCGATGAAACATTCAGTTGTTCAGCTATCTTCAACATGCCAGTAACTTACTAGCAAGCAGATTCCACTACCGATCCCTACGCATTTTTGGAGAACAGAAGGTCACCTGGAACTGGACCACAGAGCCCCATCACTACGAACAGCCCGGAGGATGGCCTGATACGAGACTGCAGGTGCTGCATGTTGCCGGCACCGATGAGGCGGACCTCTCCGACTACGAGTTCTCGGTTCCAACGCGGATCCAACCAGCAATCCAGGTCAATATTTTTGAATTTCCATACCATAATCTATACTTATGAATGCGAAAGTCGCCCACTTAACACTCACGCATTCATTTCTGTTTCTTCATACTGGTAAGTCCCAAGAAGATAAAATTTGGCATAAAGTTACTGCTTAGGTCTAAAATACGCATGGATTTTCAAATATTCCAACTGAGGTGGCCCCATGTGGGGGCAAAAAGGACACAATGACATGTTGATAGTAATGAAAAAATGTTATTAATGTATTTAGTAAACGACGGAAGTGTATCATCTTAGCTATAAAAGATTGAAGTATGGGAGGATTAGAGCCTTCATACCCACTAATTATCATCAAAATAAAAATACGCCACATGGAAACGAATTCTAATGGACTGAATGAAATCGAGTATAAGATCTTGAAAGATTTTGTCTGAGTTCTTATAATATGGTAAACCATATGGCTCATATGTATGCTTATGAAGGCATGAGGGAATGTTCCAATATGAGCTTCTCGAATACCTTCAATTAATCGCTTACGGTTATTGCAGCTCTTGTTCATATCGCAGCTTCAAACCAATGGATTTAAGGAAGTTGAGGATACTAGCCCTCATCCTATACCTTTTCGAACTCGATGTTTGATTATAATCTTCTGAGAGACATATTGAGGAGTATAAGAGAATAATGACGATTACCAAGAAATTTTAAATATTATCACTGTATTGTATTTTATTGTGTTCACATTATTGCTGTGATACCAAACGTATCCATACTTCAATGAATATTATCATACCCTATTTATTCTATATATAATGTAACCGTTCAACTTTGCTAAATAATGATGATGAATAAACATTATTACTATTATTATCATTATTATCATTATAACCGTACTATGCGCTGGTCAGGCCCTATCCCCCGAAGCCCCGATACATTAGGGAGGGCGCGCCAGCATTATCAACCAGCGACAACTCTCCAGACCCTGTGGTTATTATTACTATTATTATTACCGTAGTAAGCGCTGGTCAGGTCGTATCTCCCGAAGCCCCGATACATTCGGGAGGGCGCGCCATCATTATCAACCAACGACCACTCCCCAGATCGTGGTTTAAGTGATCATTGGGTTAAAAAATCATATGCCCTGAGTAAGCGCAGTGGGCCAAGAATAACAGACTTCTGCATCTGTCTGACTAAGATTTCTGCCTTAATGCGGCAAGATTCGAGAGTAGAGACGGTATCATTCTACCAGGAAATCCAATAATCAGAAAAATCAGTTCGACAGAGTGGTCTGTATAGAGTCTGCGGAGTTCAAAGCAAAAATCTCAATGTTTTATCCGTTTTTCCTCCTCTTTCCGGACGATATTCGTCTCGCCAATGCTGAAAACAACACAACAAATATCGTGGTGGTCGAGAAGGCTACATCAGGCTTATCAGCTTGTGTGAGCCTGAAAGTAGGGAACGAATAGTTCCAATAAATTCGGCACTTCTCGTTCCCCACAACGGATTCAATGTCCCTCCGAGCGTAGGACAACACCAGTGTCTCGTCAATATCGTAAGAGTGCCGTAGATGGTAATATAGCACTCTAAGGGTCGCGTTATGTCGATGGATATACCCCGAGACCGCATATGCTGGACCTGCTGAGAGCAACTGCATTAGAGTCTCGGACGCCTAGTGGCGGGCCTTCACCTTGTGTCAGGAACCTCTATACCCATCACGTGACTACGGTAAACTGGAGTGTTGAAGACATTACCTGGCAAGCCATGATGAATCCCTCAGTTACGACTTCAGCCCACTCGACCTGAGGAAAGCGAAAGTCAGGCGCTTTGATAAACCAAGGTTTTCGATGTTATTGAAGGAGACTCTATGCATTGGCTTATCCTTATGTTTCCGCAGAAGTGAGGTAATCTCTGCGGCTTTTATATGAGCTTTTTGCAGAACGGATTCCAACTCGGTGACAGAGTTGTGATCACCTCCTTCAGTGTCGAAAATTAAACCGAGTTCATCAGCTGCTCGGGTAGTTGCCCTGAAGTTGCCCCTCTCAGCATGGTCGCGGACCATGCAGAGAGGGGGATTCGAACTCCTGACGACTTTACAGGCTACATCCAGTACTATTCTATGGTGTAGACACTCCAAACTCAAAAGTACACGGCCACTCCTATAGAGATGTATACTTTTTTGGATCTTCACGTCGAGATGATATAGCTCCTCCCGAGTCTTCACTATTCCAAACGAGTAGAGTCAGATTGGAACGGCAAGCATATTTATTGCAGAAACTTAGTTCTTCCTCGACAGTTCCGATGACCAGATCTGTCGAAGTTTGTGCTAATACTTGCCGCGAAGAGAGTTTTTCACTGCTGTTACCTCTTTTGAGTGGCGTTGTTCCACCACGAGGTGAGTATACGTCTCTCTGGCATCCAAATAGTGTAGGATGCTTCCAGCACATCCTCTCCGCAGTCCCCGCATCGTCCGCTTTCGAGATAGACCATTGCACATTTGTGTATCCCGAATTTCATACCGATAGCATGCGTGTACTCTTCCACCATCCTTCCACCACAAATTAGTGACCTAGTGCCTCCGGTTTCCAGGGGTGCCACAGTTATACCCTCGAGTATTTCTGAGCGCAACGGATTATGGCAATAGTGAAATGCAGAAGAGAAGGGGACTGATGGAATTGCCCTGAAATACACCCCTTCTGGAAGTAACCCACTCTGGCTTGACCAGATGTTATGGCGAAGTGATTTCTCCAGTTGTTCAATTCATCTCATTATTTTGTCGGGTACCGCAAGGCATCTGAGAAAATGGAAGATAAGCTCATGCGATGTTGTATTTAATGCCTTACGGTAATCGATCCAGGCCATAGACAGGTTTCGCTTATATTGTATCGAGTACTGACATTTATATTCATGAAAGCGCCCTCAGGAAATATTTTCGGTTTTGACATGGATGTAAATGGTGATATATTCAGATTAAAAAAGGTGGCATATGAATATAATGGTCTTCAATCGAATAATTGAAATAAATATCACTAAGTTATCGTCTCATTACTATTAAATAAGAACTTGCCGTAAAAGCCTACTGAAGAGGGTACCAGTATGAGGAAACTACACTTAAAAAAATATATTCGGAATAAACATATCGATTATGTTTATTGGAGTACATTGGAAGAGTTGCTTGATCGTCTTCGATTACTTTGGAGTTGGGGCATATCTGGAAACAGCGGCCATGATAATGAGGTATATTGGCCATAATAGAGGAATTACGTGAATAGGGAATAATCTATTCACCTTACGGTATATTATTCAGTGAGGTAAGAAGGATTTGCTTATTTGCTCATATACATACCCACAATGAATACCATAATTGACAAATTTGGTCATGGGAAAGGTGACATTAGTAGGTCAATGGTTGGGAGATCTGGTGTTGGATTAATTCTCACACCACAGGGAATGTGGTGTGAGAATGAGTGACTGCAGAATATCGGTGAACCCGTTGACAGTAAAGACACGGTCACCTGAGGATATGTCGAAGATTGCATTAGGGAAACCAAGAATTAACCTTGAACGCTGTCCGAAAATCCGTATGTATTCCTACCCTCGGTAGGAATACATACGCAATCACCACTTCAGCAGAGTAAACTGATGAGCGAATTGATAAAGTAGTTGAGCGAGTTGGTACTTTAGTTGAACGAGTTGGTAGTTGAGATGAGCGAGTTGTTAAAGTTGAGCAGTCAACCGCAAAAGCGTCACCTAAACACTGAAGTGATGGACAATTAGCCTCAATTGCTTGGATGGAACCGACATCCGTCATGAAGAAATGATATGAGTACCGCAAAAAGGCAGGTTGTAGGTGAGCTACATAAGACGGTGCGTCGAAATTTTCCCGACGAAAGAAAATAATGAAGGGTTTCTCGGATTTGTGGCAGATTGATTCAATGAAAATGCAACCATACGCTGAAGAATATGAGGGTCATAGGTACATACTTATAGTGATCAATTGTTATTGGAAGTATATATGGTCGAGGCTGTTGAAAAATAAAACTGCGGATTCAGTTACTGCACTTAGTTGTATAATTCTAATTCATTAACGTATTATTGCTAATGAGGGAGTATTAATCATTATTCAACATATAGTACCAAGAAGGTTGTGATTGCGAAATGAGTTATCAGGACGTTGAAGAGTTAGCTTGATAAAAAGTTTTCATTTGAAGGTCATTAACAGTGGTTGAATATTCTCGCTACAATTAACAATCAATATAACAACAAAGTTCATCGTAACATCGGTATGAAGCCTGCAGAGGTGAAACCATCCACACAATTGGAAGTTCATGCAAGATCCAAGAAGCAGCACGGAAAACGCAAAATAAGTTAAATTATAATTGGAGATAGGATGCGAAATAATAAGTATAAAAGCGTATTCGAAAAAGGGTATATGGTAAACTTTACAAATGAACTTCTCAAAATTGTGAAAGTTACTAATACAGAACCTATAACATATGCGCTCGTAAATCTTTATGGACAGCCAGTCAAAAGTTATTTCTATGGGATGGAATTGAATAAAATAAAAAATCCCAAAACAAATATGGTAGAGCGAGTTTTGAAAAAGACTGAGATTCTTCGAACATCACAACTCATGGATCAATGAATGTTCATAACTGTGATAGCATTATTATTGTACTTGAGAATGAAATATAATAATGTAAAAAATTGGATTTTTGTTATTGATTTTCTGAAACTCTGGAATCTATTATTCTTCACTAATTAATTAGTTTCAAAACCCCAAAATTGATACAAGTGATATTTTAACAGTTGTTTATAATTCAACATATAATAATATTCATTATATTTAAAGATTGAAGTTTCCATCAGAAAGTAGTTTCGAGCCCAGTTGGGTGTATGTTGGTATACGATTACCATGGATTTCTTATCTCACGATCTGCTCCTCTTTGGTTAGACACCAGTAATCACTGAAGTGGATAATCCTGTTGTTGTGGAAAGGACCGACATTTTCACACAATTCCCAACCACTTGTACTTGTAGTACTACATGTTTTATATAAATTGTTTCAATGATCTGTTGTATATCTGTCACAGTGTAAACAACGTTGGATTGGTAATTCACAAATCACCACCGAATATTTTGTGCAAATCTTTCTGAAAATACCCATATTACTGTTCACAATTTTTTTGAAACATTCGTAGCGTTAAAGGTGGTCTACTTCAGGGGATGAACTCGCATTTGTCTTCTTCGAAAGTGGGGTTGGATCTCGACATGAATCTACGACATAGGTCCGTACATGAGTTTATGTGTGATTTAGATGAATACACAAGTCGAGTTAACAATATCAAAAAAATTTAGTTATTGCTTTACTTTAGAAAATTCATTTTAGAAATGTCAAGGTCGGGAACGGGCAAGAGGCTAATGAGATAAATAAGTCTTCAGTCTTTTTTTAAAGTTTACGATGGTGTATGATCGAAATTCGCAGGGTAGTTGATTGTAATATTTGGGTGCATTATACGAGAAGCAGCGGGTGAAGATGGAAGATTTGTGTTTGGGGATGACTAGAACTGAACTGTTCCTTAATCCTACAAAAATCCCAAATTTCGCGAATCTTTCCAGATTTAGACGTTTCGCAACCACCCTATAATCCATTTCGTTTAAATAGTTAGCCGTAGGGACTGCGTTAGAATCTATATTAAACATATTCGATTGATGTATCACCTTGTAAAACCGTCACCACACTATTCGAATATTGCTGTGCTCTATGCAGCCAGAACACCTGTGTAATAATGTGAGATAAATTGAATTATGTCATCCAGATAAGATACGTGTCTGGAGGAATCAGTGGGGGAAATTCAAAATGGTTCTGTGGCGACGAGTATAAATCTTTCCATTTCCATATGAAAATTAAATTCGTGGCCTAATATTTTTCGAAAAATTTCAAACATTGGGCTGTAATATTGAGAAAAATATACCTAAATTTCGAGATATTTTGAAAATAAATGAGCATGACGACCCATTATGAAAATTCTATTTAGGGGAACGACAGAAAATTCAAACCTCACTTTGAAAAATAAACGAGGATCAGAACGGTAGCCTTCCATGGGCGATGATGTCGAATAGCTTGGGAAAACGCGCGTCGAGAAGAGTATTGTCTTGTTTTAAATGGAAAATCCTAGTTTGAAAAACATAGATAGATAGATAGATAGATAGATAGACAGTGTATTTGACTATATCATACACATATGCATATTCATAGCAAGTCATTTGGTCTCAAAAGATATCAAGTGAACTATTTAGTAATACACTAATACACTTTCAAAAGTAATTACAAAATATCACAGCACATAAACATACAAAAATATAAGAAAAATATAAGAAACAGTTAAAAAAACAGTACATAAACGGTAAGTATGTTCTCAGAGGCTAAAGGTCACACCTTGAATATCTTCCAAGTACTCATTGATTGAGTAAAAACTGTTTTTTAGCAAATACGATTTGATGGTTCGTTTAAACTTATTCACACTCATCGTTTTGATTTGATGAGGCAGTGAATTGTAAAGACTAAAATCTAAAGAATTTTTTTTGTGAAATAGAAAGCTTATGTCTAGGAAGTCTGATATCGTCAGAGTTTCTAGTGTTATGATGGTGAATGTCAACATGTGTAGTGAGGTTGGACGATGTTTTGTGTATTTCAAGGAGTGAATTGTGAATGTTCAGGGACGAAAGGGTCATGATTCTGAGTTTGATGAAGAAAGGTCTACACGTATTGATATACCCTTTTCTCCAGTTCATAGACAAAGAGTCTATACTGACGGGCACAGTGAAATATTTGAATCTACAGAAGAAAATCGTGTATTCTAAACCTAATAATGCCTCATAGTTGTTTTAGGGTATCACCAGACTATTTGAGCTGACGTTGAAAAAAAGAGTTATTGATAGATTACGATTTGTTTGATATTATAAATTATTCTTCACTTCATCATCAATACAAGCAAAATGCTACGATAATAACTTTCAAGTAATGGAAAGTCAGCGCTCTTTAATTAGTGGTTTAAATACAAAAATATTCAAAATACATTCAGGTGAGCACAAACAGTGACATGTATTCATTATTATTGATAGAAAATAAACTACTCAAAATGAATATATGAATATATAAAATTCAATAAGTAAAAAAATATGTATTATTTCGTGATAAAAACTTCTGGTGTGTACTCCATACTAATTCTTATCATATTCCATTCGGTTGTTGTTTACTTTTAGATAGGTGTAAACTGCCTATCAAATCAGTGAGAAATGCATCACTTTGGAATAGTTATATTTGAGACTTCACCCGCGAATTTTTTCGCGATGACTTCAGTTTTTGGATTTTTCCAGATTTTCTCGAAGCAAAAGTCATGTATTTACCCCTTTTCATATTTATGAGTCGCAATTAGTGGCAAGCTTCACCAGAAACCGCACCCAAATCGGTTAAGCCAATTCCAAAAACATACTTTTAGGTTCTATTGCGTTGAAAAAGTTCTGTAATAATAGTTTTTTTCAACTATCTTTCATGTGAATATAGCGATCAGTTTTACTTCTACACAATCTTATAACTGTCGTATACCTTGGTTGCCTCCTTTGGTTGGTTAAATTGAGAAGCATAAGGAAGAACATGACTCAAAATCATGATGAAGCATCTATCAAGTCTCCAGAGCTGTACAAAAATTAATACTTTTCAAAATTATAAATTTCTTGTTATTGAAATATTTGGAATAACATTCAAAACTGCTGTATATCAGGTTGGAAGGCAGCATTGAAATTTCCACTCAAACCATTGAAAATACTGCAGATTGAAGTTATGAAACTTGATTTCAAATATGATTATTAGCAACCAACTTTCAATTTGATGGATGAAATCCATAATTCATTCTTTCATTATTCAATATATAAATGCAACAAGCCTGAACGAGCTATTGTAAACTGTTTAGTGGAAATCTCTCGATGATGTTGAAGAAACTCAAAATTTGTACCCTAATTATTAAATTATCTTCATAAAATTCAGAGGATGTTGCAAAGTAAATCAAATTTTGGAAAATAATTTTTGGAGTGGCCTCGAACTATATAGTAATTCACCAAATGAAAAGTCATATATGTACTCGTATTCCTTAGTTTTTCGAAAGTACTTCAAAATATATAATGTCATAACGCTTGAATCTGCTGCAGAGAACATAATACATGTAAATGTAGTAGCATCGATTACTTATGTGAACTTTCAGAAAATATTCAAAATTACTTATGTAAATACAAAATAACAACAGCTTTCATAAGTAATAATAATTCAGGCAGAATTCTCTTCAATGCAAAACCCATGAATGAAAAAATCAGGTATATATAGAAAAGAGTGTGGCGAAAGCTCTGCAGTATATACAGGACAAACCGGTATAAATTTTGACGTAAAGCTCCGTGAACACGTCTGTTTGGACAAAAAATCTACAATGCATGAACATCTTCAAGGATCAGAACACAAGATAAGTAAAGATAACCTCAAAATCCTACACACATGTAATGAAGGTAAGAAAAGAATTTGTTGGAAGCCATGAAAATTAACAAATCAATTAAAAACCGGAAATGTATACCCCCTAAACGAGCAACTCGATTTATGTAGGTCTCCACTCTTGAATGTATAAGTTTAACAACCCCTATAATCTTCAGTGTTGAATTTTATAGTTGGCACCCTCGTTCATTTAACTACCTTGCCTTCTAGCTCACCTAGAAACTTCCTATATAGCCTACTTTTCAGATTTTACATGCTAGTTTTATACTTGACAATGGGGTAAAACCCGAAACCGGTCGTACAAATAAAATGACTAGTGGAAATTAGACAAAAGGGTTTTTATTAATTTCATTAAACTATTTCTGTTGATTGATGGACCGTAAAGAGTGGTCCAAATTGGACAATTTTAAAGGAAACTTTTTTTTTCGAACTGGATAGATGAAAACTGGTGGCTGTATCTGAGGGTCTAAGGGTTATGGAAAACTCAATAGTGGATACCGCATATCGATATCTATCATCGTTTCTGAGTTACAGCATGTTTTTCGAACATTTCATTAGTTTCGACTTCCATTGTCTAATATGATATAAATTGATTTAAAATACCTGAAAAAATGTGTAAAGAAATTTAAAAAAAAGATTAGCTGAAAGATAACAATAATATTAAGCAAAAAAACTTAAATTACAATGAAATAAAAAACAAGCAACAATCAAAAAATAAAAAAAATTGAAGTATTAACACGAGATGAAAATTAAAAAAATTATTTACAAGAAATGAAAATTGAAAGATTCCAAACCAAGTTACTTCACTTCAGTGATAACAATTATCACCCGAAGACGATTGTGGACACTANCACAACCACATAACGTTACAGATATGTTGTATGTTGATATAATGAACATTAAACACTTCAAAAACTTTAGAAAGATCTCTTCATACAAAAAAAACTCTTATTAATGTAATATGTGTAGTGAGAGTATAATGTTTTTACTGCTTCATTGAAAAACTTTATTATGTATACATTAATAGAGATGTGGAAACATAGAAAAAGCATCGAAATACTTTTATCAAAAAAAATTTTTAGAGTTATTAGAGAACAGATAACTTCATTGTTCCCGAAAATGTACAATATCTGAAATTCTGTCAGTTTCCTCTTTGTATTTTCTTCATTTTTTATGGGTTGAATGCTTTTCTGAAAAATCATCGGCTTTTTCTTTCATATATTACTGACAAAACTAGCGAATTCCGAACACTCTCATGCCGGAGACCTGCTGAAGATATGAAGATTCAGAGATTGGTAGAAACACATTTGTGATAGTGTCTACAGGAGTGGAAAATACGTTCATGAAAAGAAAGCAGAAAATCAAGAAGTTGAAATTTGACAAGAATAACACACTGTCAAAATTCTACTGCAAAACCAGTGCCGAAATTTCCATATTCGGTGACTTCAATGTCCATGATATCGAATGGCCCAAATTTTCAAATATCACCGATGAACAAGGTGGCGAATCTGAGGCTTTTGCAATAGATAGATAGATAGATATTTTATTTGACTACTTATATGTAATAAACATTTGTAGCAAGTCAGGGTGATAAGTCAAACATTTAAAATTTTTAACAGGTGATGATCGACTGTATTGCCAAACATGTGCCAAACTGACTGTTATTGGGAAACAAGTATAGATGAGGAACCAGTCAATCTAATAATAACACTGATGATCTTCAAACAAGACTCAACCTCTGACGGAAGCAAGAAACTCTTTCGAAGGTACGAAATAGATGAATAACATCTAAGGAATTCTTGGAAGATTTCTGTAGATTGAATTTAACAGGTCATATAAGATTAGCATCACGTGTTTCATAGTTATCAAAGTGGGAGATAGTTAAAAGAGTGCCCTTAATTTTATGTACCTCCAGCAGTGACTGAAAAATAAAAATCGATGGAAGAGTCATGATTCCCAATTTTTTGAATAATGAACGACATGTGTCCCGATATTCCGCATTAGAAATTATCCTTTTTCTTTGTTTGTGTTACAAAAATCTTTCCAGCAGAAGTGGAATTACCCCAAGAAGTGTCCCGTAGCTAATAAGCGAATGGAAAAAGGTATAGTAGACAGCAAGAAGACAACAATAGAAACAAATTCTCTCAATTGCCTCAATAAAAACAAATATTTGAATAATTTCGTATTTAATTTATCGATATGACATGCCCAATTTAGGGAGTCATCCAAAGTTATACCAAGTAATTGGGCTGTTTTACCTTCCAAAGGCATGTTATTGGAAGAAAATATCAGTCTCTGGGTTTTCCCCATATTAAGTTTGAGAAGATTCGCATTGAACCATTTTTCAGCTTGGCTTTCAGCAAGTTTTGAGATTTTCAATACATTTTTGCAATTTTGCAATTTTCAATAGATGTGTCATCGGCATAAACAACACATTTATGGGGCAGAACTTGGAAGAAAAGGTCATTAATAAATATTATAAATAGGAGAGGTCCCTGCTCAGATCCTTGCGGAACACCGTCCCCTATAGGCTCTAAATTAGACGTTCTATTGTCTTCTGGGTCGACATATTGCTTTCAATTTTGTGAATACGATATGAGAAGGGAGAGAGCCACACATCTAACCTCATATTCATTCATTTTATGAAGTAGTAAGTGGTGAGAGACACAGTCGAATGCCTTACTCAAGTCACACAGAGTTACAACGCTGCTGACCATTCTCAAAACCGTCGACAATGTTTCTCACCACACGAACAACTGCTTGTACAGTAGAGCAAGACTTACGGAAACCGTACTGATCAGGATTCAAGAGATTGTTGTTTTCAAAATAGAAATATAACCTGTTTTTGATTAACATTTCAAAAAGTTTACCAAATATCGACACAATAGAGATGAGTCGATGATTTTCAATGATATTCTTGTCACCTTTTTTTAAAACTGGAATGACCTTACTGATTTTTAATTTATCTGAAAATGCTCCTTCACTCATGCAAGCATTGAACAAATAGTTAAGTGGTTCTACAATTAGATCGCAAATTGCCTTAATTATTTTACTGTTGAGATTATAGATATCGACACAATTAGAGTTTTTCAATTCGTGAATTGCATTATAGACTTCCGAATTGGTAACAGGTCTAAACATAAACGAACCTGATGAACGGGGTTTCAATGTATTGTCAAGCGATATTAAAGAGATGTTGTCTTTATCAATAGAAAGTTCTACAATGATAATATTAGCAATTGTAGTGAAGTATATATTGAACTCATTGGGAGTTATTTTGTCTGTAATTATGTGCCGTTTCTGTTTGGATTCCTCATAATTAATTAGCTTCCAGCTGTCCCTAAGTTTGTTCTCAGAGCTTTGGATGAAGTTATCATAATCGTCCTTTTTGGCTACACTGATAGCTTTACGATATTCATTGTGGGCATATTTAAAGGCCTGTTTGTAGACGGGATCCTTAGTTGCATCAGACATCGTCTTCACTGCATGAACCGTATCTCTCATGTATTTTAGATTTTCATCAAACCATTTGAGGAGATTTTTACTGAATATATTAGATATTTTTTTAGAGGAAAGTGTTTATGAACTAATTGATGACACCCGTTATGTATTGATCATCCTGAAAACTAGTGAAAATATTGTCAATACAAGAACTTTACAATCAGAGAATTAGGAGTAAATTGCTTGCCGATCCCAATGGGTCTTGATCCTTCTGGTCGGTAGCTGAAGCTGTTGATCAAAACTACAAAATCCACAATTTCACCAAAAACACAAGCGAATGGTTCAATTGCAACAGCCATAGAAAAAAACACATCTACTAGCCGAACAATTTGCGTCCCACTCCACAATCAACTTTCTGGGAAGGTACCACCCAATATTTGTACACTAGAATCCACAATACCGAAAATTACTTTTCAGCAACGTCCAGTCAGGTGAATTTTGAAACAGCTCGATATCATCAAGGCGTCTGGTCCTGATGAAGTGCCAGTATTTTGCAGACTTTTCAACTATCCTCAAATATTTCGAAGGCTTCAACATCTTGAGCGATCATCAATATGGCTTTCGGAAACAAAGTTCAACAAGCGACCTTCTATGGTATGTCACCCATTGAGAAACATGGAGAGTCAAGAGCTGTTGCGCTTAATATTTCTAAGGCCTTTGACCGTGTGTGGCATGAGGGTTTGCTGGCCAAGCTTTGATACTATGACTTGTCGTATTATTTTTGTGTGTTGCTCTTCAGCTTTCTGAAAGAACGTTCCCTGCAAGTAGCTGTCGATGGATATCACTGGAATACTTTTACTATCAACGCTGGCATTCCCCAAGTATCCACATTGTCTCCAACCCTCTTTTTATTGTATATCAACGACTTATTGGAAAACACCAATAATCCAATATATTGCTTTGCGTTTGGATTCCAGGACATCGGCTGCAGATGCACATCTTCACCGGCAGCAGAACGTTGCATATTTTAATGAGAATGAAAGTAACCAGGTTCAATTCAATGCCATAAAAACCCAGGCATCGGTTTTCTCCAAAAAGATAAATGTCTCCGAACCAGATATAATAATGTCAGGTCAGACAATTCCGCTTTCTGTTCCGATATAAGTTTGTTGGGGGTTAAAATGGACACCAATATGTCTTGGCACAATCATGTTGCAGGAATTGCAGAGGCTGCTTCTCAAAAGCTTGGAACACTGTTACGAATCAGAAAACTGTACAAACCTCAGCAACTTTTGATGCCTTATAAAGCTCAAATCAGACCTTTTTTGTAGAATTGTATCCAGAAAAGAGGCATCCGCCTGATTGGAGACGCGAACATCACTTGCAACCTTGATAGTCTGAAGCATTGAAGAAAGCAAATCATCTAAAAGAACAATTCGTTTAGGCCAGTCTCAACACCCTACACAGTAGGTCAATGGACTGACACCTATCAGAAAACAACTACTCCCCTGGCTAATACCACGAAGGGCGTTGGATTATATCCGACAGGTGTCAGTGCAGGATTCTTCACTGAAGTTATTCCTGCATATGCTGTTGGCGATACAACTGCCGCAATAGATTTTCAATTATTGGAACACACTTGCAGACCGGTTTCGGGCTGTTTGGCCACTCGCCAGTGCAAGGTAGTGTATAGCATCAACATAAAGTCGATGATTTACGATAATTGAAAATCGAATTCCGTCAGAGTATCATTCCTCGAACTAAGCTGAAGACTACAACAAACAACAGGTTTTCCGTCGCCCCATCTGCCTATGAACGAAGTAACCAACTGCATATCCGAAATTTGCCCAATTCCTCGTATGAGGAAAGAAATCTTTCACGTATAGTCAGTGAGCATACTTGAAGACTGGCTATAAATCAAATCATTCCTGCATATGCTGTTGGCGATACAACTACCGCAATATCCAACGCCCTTCGTGGTATTAGCCAGGGGAGTAGTTGTTTTCTGATAGGTGTCAGTCCATTAACCTACTGTGTAGGGTGTTGAGACTGGCTTGAACGAATTGTTCTTTTAGATGATTTGATTTATAGCCAGTCTTCAAGTATGCTCACTGACTATACGTGAAACATTGAAGGAAGATTGGGAATTGGGAATTTGTCTCTCTTCTATAGATACGTTCAGTTTAAGCGAACATTTGATTCCACCAAGAGCGGTACATATCGGAAATACGCGACGGACTGTGGCTGCTCATCGTTTTGAGGTTTAACTCAGTACACCTCGTACTTCACTGTTTGAGAACTCTTTCATTTGGAGAACTGCGTTCATGTAGAATACACTTTCTGAGAACGTTTCACCAAATGAATTTGATCTCCAGCAATTCAAATCCAATATTGAATTACTACTGATTAACGGAAAAACAGATTTTGAACAGATTTTTTTTTGCACAAGCACCGCTCTTAGAGCGCCTTAAGGATTTTCCCGTAGTGCTTGTGTTTTAACCTTGAAAAAAATCAGAATTACCGTCTGTAGAAACACTCAAAGAGAAAGATGTTGGTTAACAATAACGAAAAATATTCGTTATTCAGTAATTCTTGAAAAATAACATGCATGTGATATACCTTCTTCTGTTATTTCTCTATATAGGTACTAAATTATCATATTTGGTATGCCTCAAACCAATTATTTGAGATCTACAGATGCACTCAATTGAGTGGATCTGAAGAAAACAAAAGCTTTCAGTTCATTGAATTAATAAAATTATAAAAAAAAGGATTTCCGGTTAATTCCAATGTCGTTAATTTAATATTATGGTTCATTCAACAAGTTACCTAAAAAATGACAATTGAAAAGATATATTAACCGTGTCGTCCCTGGAAAACTTTCCAAAAGTTTCAATTGTGTGAAGGGAATCTCAATCACTTTTTCATTACATATATAGGTAATATCATACTATCTTTATTGAAAATTTCTTGTAATACTAATCTAGTAATCCAACGGACAATCCAACGATTATCTATAAAGTAATATCAAAATATCTGACTGATTTATTTTCGATTCATAAAATGAGTCGGTGAGAAAGTAAATCACAAAATGAAATTAGTGCACCTCATCGACTGGTTGAGGAAAATATCCCGTTTCGCTGAACATGAAAGCAAGGAGAACTAAATGAATAGTCCCTATCATAACCCAAAACATGGAGTAATATTAGCGAATATATACTTCACCCCTATTATCAGTTGAAGGGGGACTTCCTTCACTCAGACTATGATGGGATAGAATTAGAGATAAAAGGATTTCGTTGATTTCATTTCCACTTAGGGTTAGGAAAAAGTAAACATTCACTTTCAACCTGATCGATCAAACTCGGTTTGCGAATGTGGATTTATTTTTATTTTTCTGGAGTTATATTTGACTTCAGAGGGCACACATCAGTTTTGCGAAGGAGAGTCATCAATAACTCTGGTGGATAGTTGACATTGAATTTAAATTTCTTTATTTTCTTTTTGTTCTGTATACATATCAAATGAATACGTAACAATAGAAAAACTATGTCGTGCTAGAAATTGCACTTTAGGAAAAACCTACTTAGAAAGAGTTGCCGTTCGTAGGGGAATGAAAGCTAGTAACGGAAACACATTTTATTCCATTTTTCAACCCATATAGTGAATTTTTTCAATGTGTATTCCGAACTATTTTAGAACGCACTGTTGTTTCAGTACCCATACGTACATACTATGGTTGAATTCAATATTGTGTAAAGCAAACACGAAGACAAATTCGAAATTTGGAATAAAATACATGGTTGGAAGAAGCGTTCGATTAATAACATGAAGTATGTACCTCATGTAAATAGTCGGCCCAAATAAAAAGCTTTTACTTGCTTCATTGACGTTATTTTTTAATGAAATTATATCTTGTACAGAATCAAGATATGATTTCACCTAAAAATAATAGCGTTTGCCTTCGACTACATTTTTTTTCAACTAACTCTTCTTAGCTTAGTATTATGCAGTTTTCTACTTGAAATTGAAAGACACGCACATCTTTGTTGAACATTTATTTTATTAATTTTAAAAATAATTGATTGGATGAAACTGATCTCACCGATCTTACATATTCTCACAATATATATTGTAAACTGCTTTTGTTGAATTCACACTCTTGTTATTGAAAACTTTTATCACCAAGAGACACCTCATTTGCTACGATTAAATTCCAAACATGAAGCATAAACCTTATCAATGTTGAATAGAAGAAAGTCTATTGAATTGTCGGAAAAATATGCACAAATAGCCATTAGTGTTCAATCCGATAAGATTAATCACAATAACAAAGGTGACAATTATTATTCCTCATCCTCATTAAAATCGTTTAGTCTGAGATATGGTCATATAAAAACATTTGTCATATCTTTGATCATTGGATGACGTCGACAAATGAAAACTTCTACAGAAAAAAGTATTTGATTCGATTTTATATGTATAACTGAAAATTACTTTTTGGAAAAAAATAATATTCTTAATTTGTCAATTGCAAAATTATTACAATATCAAGATCGCCTTTGTTATTATCAGCATTAGTATGGCTTTCACTATATTTTCAATTATTGAAATGAAATAATATGAATCGTATCTGCATCAACAATGAATTCGTATTCTAATGATCATTCATAGTTATAATATTTCACCAAACTACCACAATAATTTTTATTACTTTTCAAGAGTATTTGTTTGTAGATCAATCTGCCATCGCAGTAGTTGCAAGATGATATAAACAGCTTGAGGCAATTAAAACGTAACAATTTCCGATTTCTCAGACGTTCAGAAAACAAAAAAATTCTGAGATGAATTTTGCTTCTTTTTGAATGTTACTGAAACTAATCGGAATCATGCAAATTGCAAAATGTTATTTGAATAAGCTCTAAAATGAACAACTATTTCCAAATCTAACCGATTTTGTATCTCTCACGGTTCACAATTTGTCCATGCTGGCCCTATTTATCTTTGACAAAATTCATCGAGGAGCAATCCTTTTGAAGAAAATCTACCAAAAAAAACGAGTGTTATCTTTTTTCAACTGACTAATAGGTCAGTCAAATCTGAATCTGAACACTTTTTATAGTTTTTAATAGAGCTTGTTATCCAGAATACAACTGCAAAAATTTCAAACCGATTTGATAGCTTGTACCGTAATCAAGATACCCGAATATGAATCTGCACGTTTGTCGAAAGCGAATATGTCGTCACGAGATATGTGGAATACTAGGTACAGTGTCTGAACCATATCTGAACTGTTATGAAGCCAAGCGTGTAATGTTTTAGATTTGAATGAAAATTTGTTCAGTCCAGGGAAATTTCACTAAGACAGACACAAGTAATTTATCACAGTTGGATTCATTCATGATCGCAGGATATTCCAATAGGAATGACGATTGAGTTTCTTCATTGAATTCATTGACTGAAAACGTTTCTGAACTCTAATTACACAAGTTAATTTTTTTAAGCGATTATGAATGAAGGTGAAGCTATATATTTGATAAGAAAAATTTAAAATCTTCGGAACACTTTTTCTCTCATCAGAACAAAATGACTGTCTGTCTCTTTATGTGCGTTTCACTAACCGTTAGTATTATCAGACGGTGACTAAAACACGTCCTGATGATGCCAACTTGGTTAGCGAATCGCGTGTGAACAGTATTTCCGTTCTGGTTTAGGAAAAGTTATTTGTGTGTATTGGTTTGTTCATGTATCGAATGCAGTTTTATCAACCCTCCTCATTCATAGGTATGACTGATTTTTTTATCATTACTCGGGAATAAATGTATTATAGTTGCATTAAAATAATCCTTGTAACAAAAACAAATTTATTTACCGAAGTCCTTTCCATGTCCAGTTATTCACAGGGCTTTGGTAACTTTTCATTTTTCTGGTATTCTTCAAATTACTTGCTGTTTTCATTTTTGGACCAAAACATGTGGAAATTAGTTTATTGTGTACTTTGTAAATACCACGGTACTTATCAACAACAGCTTTACTCGTTTATTCACGATATATGAATTGGAATTCGATGCTTTTGTAATAAAAAAATTAAAGCAGTTCTTGCTCTTTCGTTAAAAGTAGAAGGGATGGATTATTAAAATTCCATTTATTGGCATTCATGATATACTTCTCATTATCTCAGTATCGACTTCATCACATTTGAGGAAGTGAGTGTCGGTGAAAAATTTAATGGATATCTTTTTAAACGAGGTTTTACTTGATTCCTGATCCCATTTGAAATTCATGGGATAGATCTTCCCCCACCACAGAAATGGTCCAAGCCGATGAGAAATCAGCCATATTTTTTTCCATTGGTCCACATTGTGTAAAATAAGTTCCTTTTATATTGTACTCATATTTTATCGCCCTAAAGAAGATTTCGAAGACAAAAATATGAAATGTGAAAAAAAAAGTTTATCATTCGAATCAAAATTGTTTGTTGAAAATGCCATAATATGTGGTATTTCAACAAAAAACATCACTCATACATTGAAAAATGAGAAGTTTAATGAATTTGAATTGAGCCCAGCTGACAAAATGTACTAGAAGGTTGTGGGCCTAATCATCTTCAAACTACTAGGAGAACTGTAATAAAAGAAAATAACCTCACTTTGATGGGTAGATGTAGAACCACGAAATAACATCTTGATTTCCTAAAATTTCTTTTCATATCGTGGCAGACAAAGAATGAAAAATTGATACTATCAACTAATATTACAACTATATTCTTTACAAAAACTATCAAGAGAATGGCCTAAAATTCTGTATATAAATTTAGAATTCGTAATAACATTTTTGTGACGAAACTCCTTTTTTCATTATTACAATTCCTATAAAAAAATTGTCGCGAATGTTATAAATATAAAAATTTCACGGCCCAATAAAAGCAATGCAACTTCAATGATTGAATTGAGTATCACAACAAATTTTTGGAAATATTTGATTTTCTGACTCAATATGGTAAAACCCACAACGATACTACATCTGAAACAGAGAAAAATGAAAGATTCATATTTTCAAATTGATGATGCAATTCCTTTAAAGAAATCCACGAATTATATTTTTGAATACGCACTTCTAAAATGAGGGCTGAAAGGCTCTCTATGAACGGTTGTAGAGTTTTCTGTCGGTTTCAATGTAGTTGGCTCCATTGCCAAACAGATGTCTATAGTTACATCAGATCAATACGGTTATATTCTACACGTAGGAAGCATTGTTAATAGATTACGTTAAGAAATAATAGATGTCGTGTATACCACTTCTAGAGGATACAGTAATACAGGTTGGCCATCGCTAAACCAATGGCTTGATATTTTAGTCACAATTTGGAATTTATATTATTCAATTGACACTTCATTGTGAGATTTCCAATGGACAGATTACAAAACCGCAACACGTGTTTTGTTATACAATAGTTTTCTCAGGCGTTTTCATGAAATTCATATGGAAAAGTAAATATTTCCCAAGAGAAATTATATTTTCTACGAACAAACTGGCTTTCAGTTTTTCCATCCATATATAGAAAATGGAGAACTTTTTGATGTGAAACATCTATAACTGCACGTTAAACCTATCGCTGCCGTGGCGACGGGTCGCCATGCGCAGGCGACTGTGCGATTTTCTTCCCACTGGTTAGGCGTTACGCTATCTCTTTCTCCCCACACTGCACTTGGATACGTATAGTGTACACAATTTTGTTCACTACAGTTTACATAACCTGTGTTCCAGTAAATAAATAATTTTTAAAATAATCAAAAATAAATTATGTCTTCCAGTAATGAAAGTGAGCAGCCTCCTGCAAAATCACACTACAACATACTATCAAGTCATTAGTGAGTTAATTATATGTATTTATATTTCATAATTGAAGTGTGCTTTTGACTGTGCATTAAGCCCGCATAATTATATTTGATCTGTCTCAAGGGTCAGTAAATGTAAAATCTACTCTCTTTGTAGATAAAAATGTATACAAGTTTCATAGCATATAATATTTTTGAATTGAATATTAAATAATTCTAATTGCATTCTCATGAGAAATAATGCACTAAAACACTTGTTTGGAGAATAAATTTCATGAAGATTGACAAAATTGTAAGTATTTCAAAATCAGCTGACAGCGAGTAGCCCACAAATGAATTTCTCATTTATTATTAACAGGAACATCAAAAAATTAATTAATTAAATAATTTTCTAATGATGGTGAAATTTATATTGAAACATTTATCACTGTTATTTATAATTTGGGATCTTTAGTAATATATCGCGATAAGTAAATGAGAGATTTCATCAGTTCGGACTTCCATTGTCTAATATGATATAAATTGATTTGAAATTCCTGAAAAAAATCTGTAAAATAATTAAAAAGATCAGCTGAAAAAATAATTTCATTCAGCAAAAAACTGAAATTACATAGTTACACGACTATCTTCAAACTTAAACTAGTCCGTTTCGTCTTTGACCAATGCGTAATAATGATCAGATTCAATGCTAGAACCATAGTGAAGAATGATTGCATGAAGATTAAAATATTCATCAATCTCGAACATTCGTAAGAGTTTGGTGCTTCCGTCAGAGGTTGAGTCATGTTTGAAGACATCAGATCATTAGATTGGCTGGTGCTTCAGCTATACTTGTTGTCTTATGATAGTCAGTTAGTTTGGCGCATTTTTGGCAATACAGTTGATCATCAAGCGTTGAAAGTTCTATTTTCAGATAATTTAACAATAAGCTTTGCACGGACTGGTTATCAGTCATTATAGGAAACGATAGTTGAAGTTCCAGAAAGTTGCATATGTTTTGTTACCTCTTAAACATGTACTACAAAGTAAACAAGCGAGAATTTTTCCAGCAAAAGATCTTCAAACACAAGACGATATAGACTGTACACAATCATTCAATTCAGAGCGGTCAAGAGTATTGATTCTGCTATTTTCCTGCTCACGAAGAGTATTCAACAAGAACCCCAAGAATTTGTAACAATTCTCTTGTTGTCCAAAAGAGTATCTGGTGGACTTCTGACTCCAGTAAATCGGTCGGTGGGAAAGATGATACATTATTACGAAATTGCAGCTGCATGAACAGGTGTTAAAGTTTGGTGAATAAGTAGGAAACATTCTTGTTTTCTTTCGTTAAAACCTCATTTTTGAAATTCTTTGTCGAGAAAAACACTTGTAAAATGCTATTCATGTAGCAGGTGTTTCCTGAATTATCTAATCCAATTTTCTTCGCAAATTTTCAGGAAAACTGTCTACAGATTCGTAAGGAAGAACATGTTCCACAGAATCTGCATCAGAACCATTTCTCAAGCTGCAATAGATCCTTCCAAGTTATGAAGGGTTTCGTAGAGGGATCGATTCGGCTCTTGCTCCATGAAGCTCTTCCACTGAAAAGGAACCAGAACTACTAGGACTGCTACTAGGGGGGCGAAGAATGACCTATGTCCATTGACTGCACTGAAAAAAAAAGAAAGTGGATCAAACACTTGCAAATCAACCTTGATAGGAGACTGATGGAAATACACATATCTCAGCTTTGATTGACGATTTGTTTATTTTGTGAAACATCATGCACTGCATGATGCATGCAATGCATGATCTTATGAAGATAATGTGAAGGAGAAACAGTTCCAAGAACCGAAAGAGTATTACCAAAAAAGAGGAAGAACGGTAAAATTTCGTTGCTTGGCCTAATGTCTTTCCGAGTTCATGAACTAATAACAGATACTCCGGGCCATAAACACCAAAGGTTTCAACCGCTCCTGGATGGAACATATAGTTGTAAACAAGATTTTGATATTTGTTTTGCTTCAATTTTTTGCAAAACAATGCTTCAGTTCCAGCTGACTTCGAACTTTCGGCTAGATAGGAAACCGCGACCGAATTAACGCAAGTGAAGTTCATGAGAGACATACCATCTGGTATCATCTCGACTGGTACCTGAGGGTTCCAGAATTGCAGGAACATCCGCTGACACCATAGCCCGTTTTAATATGTCGTTCACCTGGTGATGTCGATATGTACGCCCTGCACTTTTCCTGCAACTCAAACCATGCGTACCTTCCTCATCAACTACACTACAGCAAACACTAGTATGAGGCTCACAAATAGATGAACCCATCCTAAGTCCTACTGCTGTTCTGGAAGATTCATCGTCTAATAGTGTTCCTAGAGATGCAACAGGTGAAGCATTCAACCAAGCACCCGATTCCTTGATCATTGCTGCTTTCAGACGAGCCTTATCGTATACACTTGAAGATTTCAGAAGTTTATCATTTATAATGTTCAGAAGAGGTCGATCCCATGCCCTTTGTATTTTCTTTCTATCTGTAGGAGGAGCAATATTAGTTGTGGCATGCCAAAGTGATTCACCGTCAGCATAAAAAACGTCTCTGTTATTGATAAATATAGAAGAAAGGATGGAATCGATAAGATCAGAAACACTACACTGACGACAGAAAAGCTGGTAAAGCTAAGGAAGAAGCCGAACGTATCCCTAGTCCGCCAAGATTTACAGAAAGCGTTGCTGAGAGCCATAAATCATTATTAAAATAATTGTTTGTAACATATTCCGTCGTGTTAAGGAGTAAATTATCGAATTCGTCAAGCTTTTACTGACTTGACCCAGTGGGAAATATCTGAAGGCGTACATGGGTTATGGAATCGCCAAACAACTTTTCAAAAGAAAAAATGCAACGTGCTCATAATGTTCATTCAATAATGTTTATGAAAAGTGAATTTTCAGAAATCATCTGGAAAACAAATTATCTTTTCTAGTAGCTTGGTTCATCAGCGTCTATTGGTGGGTCATCCATGTATTCAGCCTGATTTCCATTCTGATCATGTATGTCTGCTTGTATAATGTAGTATGAATCATTTGAATCCGCCCTTTGAAGATACTTCTTTAGGTGTTGCAGATCTCTGTTTTCACCCAACTTAATTGCCATAGGGCCAGAATACAAAGGGCTCAATGTCGTCGCTGCAGTGATGCCTTTCTTTTTCTTAGTTTTTTTTACGTTTTCCTGAATCGAAGACCTAATGAACGTGCCGGAATATGATATCTTGTGCAATATGAACTTCTTATGATCTTAGACAATTTTGACCACTTTGATAGTTTCTGTTCGCCTGGGGCATGTTTTTCTGTACATTCTAGATAGGTACTCTGTCCATGTTTGAAACTGTAGGTAAATATTTTCCACAGTTTACGTTGATGAAAGGTGACGGCTTCTATGTATTAACACTTCACACCAATCATCGGGTCAACACTGTGTGCCATTTAGGAAGAAACCTTGCATCGTGGGCATTAAGGTTACTTTCCCAGGTGCTTTCGGACGTACACGTTTCTTCCCTGAACATGAAAACTTCAGTCACCATTATTCAGGTGATCTTAACGTTTCTTTTCCTGAAACGAATATGCGATCTGAAGTTCAGTCTGAAAATGATAGACAAACGTGTTTCTCCTGGCTCCGTCTGAATGGCTGGTTGCTTCAAAATATTCAAATAGATTCAAATAAATAAATTTAAATAGATATCCTCAAAGTGATTATGAAAAAATCGTGCAAGAAAAGTAAATTGAAAGCGGCTCACACACCGATGCGACACGAGTAATCAAAAAGTTTGCAAATGCTTTGGCATTGTATTAAGTAGTGAATCATTTTGATGTTCAGGGTCACATGTTTGTTTTGGATTATTTTTCGGTAGCTAGGCACTCACCTATTCCAAAATTTAAACTGATATTTGCGAATATACTTTTGTTCAAGTCATTATCATTAGTCCCTCGATGAGACCTGGCTTCGTTCTGAGAGATTGTGTGGTACATCTACCAGTGGGTAGATGTACCACACAATCTACAGTGTTGTGGAACGCTCCAAAATACTTCTGAGTGTTTCGGCAATTGTATCTTTGGAAGCACGCAATTCAGGTTGAAACATGCAATTGATAGTTTCGCAATGATCTTGAATGTTCTAGGTGATTCCCCAATGTTCTAGAGTATTTCCCAATATTTCTCCACATGCCAGGATATTTCTGGATGTCCCGAGATATTGTGAAGTGTTCCCGAATAATCTCGAATATCTACAAATTTACGCCTTTCAGGTGGAAATAGAAATCTTTTTCATGACTGGAGGTTAGAGAACTTCCACAACATGTACTCGCAACTCCCTCGATCATTTCATAATATTTGCTTCATATACCCTCACCAATAGGTAGCCCCCTTAGGATATTCGTGAAACTTACCCTGAAAAGAGGTTTTTTTTTGAGAATGTTCACATATTGTAATAAGCAATAAATGGAGTGTTGAGAACGTGGAACTGTTTGTCAACGAATGATGTGTGCAAAAAGTTGTAAAATTGAAGTTGTGAATGCCTCAAAATGCATAGATTGTGATAATAGGTACATTCTGTTTGAGCGTTGCAAACTTGCGTGCTGGCATCAGAATTATCGATCATGTTTCATTAGTTTGTTGTGATAAAAATGAAATCAAGCTGCCCATTGAAGACGATGCCCAATTTTTCGATGATATTGAACAAGTACCTATTAAACGACAGTACAAAAATTGATATTAACATTTTCAAATACAATATAAAACAGAAGAATGTGGACATCAAACAGCTCCAAGATGAAATAAGAATCATCAACAATCAGGTAAACTTGATGAATAACCTAAAGTCAGTCCCAAATCTTAATACAAATGCCCTTGATCAGAAAAACCCTCTTATTGATAAGAAACTAGAAGATGAAAATGTTATCTACCAATAAAGAAATGGATCAGGGACCATTTCAATAAAACGTCAACAATAATTTTTCAAATAGCACAGGAAAATCTAAATCTCACGTCTGAAAAAGGAAAAGGGTGTTCTACTCGAAGCGAATGGCGAGAAATTGCAGAAAGAAAACCGGCTGAAAAACCAAAGAAGAATCTTGTAGTAGGAAGTAGCAATGGAACTGTGGAGGGTATTTCAAAAAAATTAGTACTACATGTGTATCGAGTGGATTTTGGAACTACCTGTGAAGATATAATGAAGCTATTCAAACAAATTAACCAGAAATTGAACGTGAAGCTTATCAATTCCAGATATCCGGAGATTTATTCATCTTTCAAGGTTACGATTAATGATAATCATTTCAAAACCGCTATGAACCCCGAAATGGCTGCTTCGAAGTGTTTGTGTGGGTTTTTTTTATAAAGCGCAGGATGAGCAACAAAGAAGGATAATATTTGATATATTATACTGAGAACTCATTTGTCTGGTAGAAATAGGCTCGAAGGCAAGATCTCTTGATTTATTTTAATGAAGGATACCATTCAAATAGTTCATTCTGTCGAAGAGAAAAACAACGTGGAGGTATTGGTATTTGGACAAAATGTAATTTCCAATGAAAAATAATTGATGTATCACAATATTGTATAGGTTAGGTTAGGTCAAAAGTGAGTGAGTCTATTCGACCCTCCACCGGAACCCGCAATGGTTTATTGTGGCTAACATCTATTCACACCCGACCAAATAAACACCAAATACAATTTGAAGATAAAATTGATACTGGAGGCTGGTCCAAAAATTATTCTTCTCGAACCTTTGAGAAAGCCTTCGATTTTTTTATAATACGTTCATGTATCATTTTGATGATGCTTTTTCTATAGAAACTGTCACCCAGCGCATTTTTTGTAAAGAATGGGTGGATAGCGTGGTCATTCATTGTAGTCTAGCTCTGAAATATCTTTATATATTGCAAAAATTTTACTCAAGCTTGGGTACTGCTTGCAAAAAGTTGAAAAAACACACATCTCCCTGATCAAACGGAAGCGTAAATGTCATCACTGGGTTCGTATTTTAAGTGCTAAAAATAATATGAAGGCCTCTTGGGAACTATTGTCTGTGTTGACAAATAAACGAAGAGAAAAAGAGAAAATATTGAGTTGAACTTGAATGGAAATTTGGAAGATGATCCTGATGAAGTTGCTGCAGACTTTTTCATAGATGCGCCCAGACAACTGACAGAAAGTGCATTTAACGATGAATTTTCAATACCCAAAAAAGACCAATTGGTACAGTATGCTTCTGAACCCTTTTTTTGACGAAAAAGCGTTCACCCTATTGAATTATTGACAGAAAAACAAAAATCTGCTGAGATGGATAAAGTTACGGGATTTGTATTGTTGAGAGTAGGTCCTTGAAGTGATTATAGAACCTTTGACAATTTTAGTTGATATGTCTTTCAAAAGTGGAGCGTTTCTACCAAGCAACAAAACAAGAAAAGTTGTGCTTCTCATCAAGAAAAAACATCGTGCTCTGTTAGAGAATTATTGCCCAGTAACTGTGTCATATAGTCTCGCAAAAGTTTTTGAATATGCGTTTTTAGATGGACTATCATCATTTTTGGGAAAACACTACTTGAGTAGAGCCTTTGATTGTGTGAAACATCAAAAATTGATGAAGATATTGGAGAGTTATAGCATGAGAGGAATACTATTGAACTGGTTTTCTTCCTTTTCAACAAAGAGAAAACAAATGACAACGCTCCAACACGATAACCAAATTAAAACCATGCGCTCGGATAGTAGGAAAATCGAAATGGGCGTTTCCTAGGGATCGGTCTTGGGTTTAATTCAATTAACTTTGTTTGCAAGCCATCTTGATGCGATCATTGGCACTGCTGATTATGCTGTGTATGCAGACGACTTTTTATCGTTTCTGTCCTCGAAGGATAATGAACGGCTACGAACGATATGTATTGGAACAATTCATGCAGTTTTTTGTTTTTTCAATATCAGGAACCTATTTTCCAAAATTGAAAAATACTCAGATGTCAAATTTCATTGTCGATAAAGAAACATTGATGATATTGAAATTACTATGCAGAATACACATGCAGATGGGGTTTTTGGGAGTCTCTGGATGAACATCTCTCTTGGAAATTCCATTGCCAACAATTATCGTCTGAATTGAATTCTTCGAAATTTCTCTTTATCAATTTACGATCTGTTCTAGAAGTGAAACAGAGGGTGGAGGTTCATTATGTCCAAGTCGAATCAATTTCCTAACAGATAATCATGTAGAGCCATTTTCAAAACATTTCGTGTTTTGACGCTCCCATGTCTTTTCATTTTCGGAACGGAACATGTGATCCTAATCAATTTGGCCTCAAAATAAACAACAGTCTCCCAGAAGAAATGAAGTATATAAATAAATTGAATTGTAGGGGTTATAATTTTAAATAAATAAATTGTTTTCATTCAAGAATGGGTTTTAATTGACAAATGTTGCTGCTCAACATGTTTACCACTCGGGCTAAACGGTGGATTCAGACTTCACGACGGGCCACTGACAAATCCTATTTCAATTACTCTCAGGACATGCGCAATAAGAACCCAATAATAAGAAATAAAATAAATTTTTTGTTTATTAGGTAATATTATGAACACACAGAGAGTATCTTATGCTAAAATTTAGCAGCTAAATAAAGAAAAATTGAACTCAAGTATGTATGTGATTTCATGAAAATTCATACTTCATGATTACCTACGTGTCAGTGTATTTCAACCTTTTCATTTTTTTTGTGTGAATTTTCATTTTATTTCAATGTACTACTTCACCTACCAATTGACAATTCCATTACATGTAAGCCATGTCGAAAAATGGTAATGAAGATTGATTGATTAGTGCAGAAGAAATGGCTATACCTACAACAATTTGACGTCCATTGAGAAATTTTGCACAAATAGTATTTTGTTACGGCAGATTGGAAAATTATGTCAAAAATATATCACATCTCCCTGATAACTGGGAAAAATGGTAATGATTCTCAAAGAATATGATTGTAGAATTGGTATTCAAGATTCAAATGACTGAAGCTGTATGCCATCTTAAAAAGTTAATGAGCCTATCCAAGTTAGAATATTCGAATATTTTTGAAAAACTAGAAGTTATTGTTACTGGTCTATAATTTTCCAGTTTTTCTCGGTCCTGCTTTTTATGTATTGGAACTACCTTCCCAATTTTTAATTCTTTCGTTAGAGGCTGTATTATACTGGTAAGACATTTACTTATGAGAAAAGAAGAAACACCATCATGACCGGAAGAATGTTTGTTCTTGAGCTTTTTTCTCAATACAAAAAGTAGTTCTTCCGGAATAAAAGGTTCAAGAAATATAGAATGTTGATGAATATTTATGAGTCTCCCTTCGTTTACATTTTTTTCAGTGATAATATTATTCACTATTTCCTGCGGCGTGTTAATGAAAAAATTATTGAATAGATTTGAAATAGTCGCAGGATCATCATACACGATTTCATTTTGTTTATTCTGAATATTCCCTGATTTTTCCTTTCTGTTTGACAGTTCAGATATTACTTTCCAAGCTGGTTTATAAGGATTTGATGAACCCGTTATTCTGTTTTGATAATAATTTCTTTTGGAATTCTTGACCAAAGCTTGATGTTCCTATTTGGCTTTTTTGTAAGAATCTATGACAGTATCAGGATTTGCACACTTCAAAGTATGCAGTTCTCTCATTTTCATACTGGATATTTTTACTGTATCTGTTACCCATTTTTTATTTGCGGTAGTACCATATTCCAATATTTCTTCAATGAAAAATATAGATTAAAATAATAAATGACCGTATTATGGAACGCTTCAAAAGCATTATTCATGTTATTAGCCTCATAAACATCATTCCACGATTCTCGCTGCATCGCTCCCACACAATTTTGAATTGCATGCTCATCAAATCTTCGCCTTGTTTGTGATGTTCTCGTACAGGAAGTTCCTCTTTTGGAAAATTCAAAGAGTACAGTTTTGTGGTCAGAAATATCGTTATCAACGACACAAATGACACAATCATTTACGTTCGTGACAATCTGATCAATAATAGTACATGAATGTGAGGCAAGTGTTGAAGGTACCTCTATTGGCAGAAGTGATTTAATTCAAATTGATCACTTTGTCAATTAATGACGTCAGTTAAACAGTGTAAAACAAAATTTCATAATCGAATCTAACATGAAAACCAATAACTTTTATAATGTCCTTAATGTTTCTCTGAACAATGGTCTACATAAAATATGTTACAGGCCTCCAGGTAAAAACGTGAACTTTCCCCATAGGCTGAGTTGCCACTATAACAAAAAAAAATGTAGGCATGTATTTTTCTCTACCATTGTGAAGCCGAGTTAGGTCGCTACAAGTTGAATGAATCAATTTCGTTTGAAATGGAGATAAAAACTTGTGATTTCAGATTTCTTAGTTATGATTTGGAATCTTAATATCCCTTCATACCTGATTTTTCCAGTGCTTCGTAGAAAATAAAACTTCGTAATAAACGACCACTTTATTGCCTAGAAACAAATGGAATTCAGAATATGTTGTAATTCATTTCACAAATTCATCTGCTAAAATTAGATATCGTTGGAACAGTGAAGAAGAATTCAAAACAGAAAATATGTGAAAATTCATTGAAGAGTCTCGAGAATACCTGAAATTTCTGAAAGCATTAAACAATTCCATGAATTCAGGATTCAATTTGAAATATAATAGAAAATTCAGTGAATTGTTTTCTTTCGAATTCGAATAGGATGCAACGATATCGTAGAAATATCAATAACATTTCCATCACAGTAATTTAACTGTTTCTTTTTAGCTGCGTGGTAGAAGCGAAAGTATGAGATATTGATTCTATAGAGATATACCAATCAATTCAGAATAGTAATTTTTTCATTCACATTTGTATATGTATATGAATATGTATGTATACATATGTATATGAATTACAGATTTATGGGGGTTATTACTGAAAATATAAAAAATATTGTCAGAGACCTGGAGTAATAGTGAACTGCATTACCAATCGCAATTGAAATAGTATGATCTGACAACAAACCTGACGAAAATGTGCTTCCTGAAAGTCATTTTAGGTTTTCTAAAGTAACTTGTTATTACTTCCTACTCATTTCTCTTCACCTTGAGGTATATTAGTGTTTGGTCATGTTCAAACATAACAAACCGGTATTTTCGCGTCGATATGGGACAATGGATGAAACAGGGATCCATTACTCCACTCCGGAAACAAAACGAGTGTTATCGGTATTTTGGGATGTGCGTGATTTAATATTCATCGACTTTCTTGAGAAGGGAAATATCATCATCACTGAATATTATATAGCGTTATTGGATCGTTTGAAGGATGCAATTTCAATGAAACGACCGCATATGACACAGAAAAATATTTTCATCAAGACAATGTACCGTGTCACAAGTCAATCAAAACAATGGCAAAACTAAATGAAACGAACTTCGATTGAACACCGTATTCGCCAGATTTGGCTCCCAGTGACTACTGGCTGTTCGCAGATCTCAGAAAAATGCTTACCGATAAGAAATTTCGCTCAAATGGATAGGTTACTGCTGAAACTGAGGCCTATTTTGAGGCAAAATATAAATCGTTTTACAAAATTGGTATTGAAATATTAGCCGGCGCTGGAATGATTGTGAGGCTCTTGAAGATCACGTTGATAAATAAAACCCGAGATTTTTCAGCCCATGTGTTGAATATTAGTGTTTTGCCTGTTATCAGAATCAAATAACCACTAAATACTTTCATTTCATTGCTATTCGGGAATTGAAGAATACTAAGAAAAACTGACGCTCGAGGATTTGATTCATAAAGTACATATACTTCGTGAAATATATCTGAGCGACATTTTCTACGTGTTTCGATTCCAGGGAAACTCATTAAAAAATGTTTTCTCTATTCTGATACTTTCATGTTCGAAATGTATGACTAATTATTTTATGTTTGTTTTGAAGGAGAAATCTCTCTTCTAATCGTTACTGACTAGTTGCTCCTTTAATTAGTTTTTGTGCGTCTACATGATTATATATTGAATATTCAACAAGAGACGCTTCCATACAGAGTCGCGACGAGCCATTAAATTATTTTGCATATTTACAGATAATTTGCATCCACAAAGTGATGTTGATAATTGATATATAACACAATACCTCAACTTTAGATAATAGTTGATCGAAAATGAAATTTACCGCTTTGATTACAGCCAATTCACGTTCAAGAAAAGTTGTAATCAACTTACCTCCAAGTTTTCAACATAAGAGCTCCATAGGTAAGGGAGAAACCGATTTCTCGTAACCAGACTCGGGCTGTACAAGTGTAAATTGTTGGCTTAGGGTACATTACGATCATCTGAAATGAAAAACAGAGTTTTATTGAATAATTTTGTGAGACGCAGAAAAGCAATTCTGAAAGATCATTTGAGCGAACTAATTAAATCATTAGAGAAGATTTCGTTGCAAAACCAAACTTAAACATCAACTTCAGAAAAATACTAGTCTTTTGTATTTTCCTGTAGCTTCCATTGACAGGCTACTAGATGACATCAGATCTCAAAGACAAAAACATTAGTGATCTAAAACCAGATACTCGCCATTGGTTGCATCAGTAGCGACAGGCTGAATCACGAATGCATTGCCGGACTCAAATGTCCTCAAATAACAAGACAGTATTCGAAGACGATAATATCTCCTCCCCTCAGGAAGGCATCATTTATATTTATAATACTGTTGAGTCCAGCATTGCATTCGTGGTACAGCGATACTGATGAAACCTGCAGTGGGTCGAAACAATGCTCTCTGCTTTTCTTCGGGCTCTAGTTCCATCTAGTTGCTTCGCATTAAAAGGTGAAGTGAAAGAGAAAGAGAGAAGATGAATCTCTTTCGGTGGTTTATATTCAAATTTTGACTGTCAAACTGATCATTCGGGATGACTCGTTCATGTTTGATTTTCGTGGCTGTGTAGTTTGGTGTGCTAATACCTGTACCTGGTTTACGCAATTTACCTAATTCAGGTACAGGTATTAGCACACCCAACGACCTGAATCAACATAAATACGCTTTACGCAGCCGTAATTTCCAACTCAGGATAAATAAATCTCTGAAAAAGCTAGCCACTCGTGTCAGCGAAACGTCAGAAAAAAATTTCAAAAATCGACGGTCTTCAATGAAGTGAATATATTAATTTTTATTGTTACATGTAATCACATAAATTCAGGTGTGGAAAACTACTTTTCTTCCATAACTTTCCTCTGGTCGTTTGGTCTAGAAAATTTCTCTGAAGGGTACTTTTTAATTGGCGTAACCTATTTTCAGCATTGATGCCATCTGGTGATTGAATTTAATGATATTTTCAATCTCTGAATACTGCCATGTCACATTATAAACTGCTGAAAATACTCAGAAGCTTTGACGTTTCGATAATATTCAGTCGTTATTTAAGTATTATCTCTTCATCAATAAACTGTGTAACACACAATTGAATGAAACCGCCCCGAATTTTTTGGACATCTGGTAATTCTCATGAATCAAATTCAGATTCATTATTATTTCCGATAATTGACATTTTCAATGACATTTTCAACATTAATTCAATATAAAGATTCATCATGGAATTGAAAGAGGAGACGAATAATTACATTCTCTTAACAACTAGTGTCGTACAAACAACCAGTGTCCTTAATGAAATGAATAAAAAAACTTTTGTCTAAATACCACTGGTAAATTTTATTTATACGACCGGTTTCGGATTTGACCCCATTATCAAGTATGAAACTGAAATCTTAATTTTGAAATATCGATTTCATTAGAATTTTCAGTTATGCTGCAATGACAGGTATTTGAGAGACAGGATACCAACTTAAAATACCACCCTGAAAATTTATTCAGATTTCAGTTTTATACTTTATAATGAGATCAAACCCGAAACCGGTCGTATAAATAAAATTTACCAATGGTATTTAGACAAAAGTTTTTTAAATAATCTCATGAATTACCATGAAGTGAACAAGTCATCAGTGTCTTGAATAAGATTGGACACCATGTGATGATTCTCACACGTGAAACTGAATTTTTTCCAACTACATTCATGATTCGAATTCGCGATCCTAGGCTCCCTGATGTGAAGATTTTAGAATAATCTTGTTTACAAGTATTCATTTCCCGTTTGTTAGGAGTGAATTGGGGTATATAGTTTTGTATAGAACTCCTGCTCTTCAAGATTCATATCAGCTTTTGAAAATATTCTGAATTTGAGAAAGAATAGTTTCGGCTTTCTATTTTTACTTCTTTATACAAAAAAAGTATGATTCAATTCAAGTATGACAAAATTTATCTCATACAAGTAGTTGTTTCGAAAGTACTCTTTCTTTCGTGTAATTCAAAGTTTATATGGACGTAGTTGTTTCGAAAGGTTTTTCTTCCAGTTTGTGTCTGAAAGTAACTTTTTCACTTGATCTACAAATCTTCGTGAGGAGTTTATTTTCGAATTGATTACTTGCTTTTTCTGTTTGGAAGTTTCCACATATTTTGCATGAAGATAGAGAAGTAATATGCCAAAACCTTCATTTCCCAAAAACTAATCCCTATTGAAAATATACCCCTTTCATTTCTGAATATTATTTGATTCGCTTATTTTTAAAATCATTTTCTTTTTTTAATTGGAACATGAGATATGCGTTGCAAGTCATGAATAAACTTTTTCAGCTTTTTTGGATTTTATCATGCTGCTCAATTGCAGTTACTTTCCTCGGATTGCATGAGTTTTTCTAATTTGTCACACTAAGTCATTGCTAAACCTTCATTCTGAAATTGTTTCTGTGTCTATATTATGAATCTTCGACTTTGAAAACCAATAAATTCATCACTCTTTAGTTCACCTTAGTCTCATAAAACTCATGTGTGTTACTTTCAATTCGAGTAGCTGGTACCACGAAAGGCGTTGTGCAGGATTCTTCACTGAAGTTATTCCTGCATATGCTGTTGGCGATACAACTGCCGCAATAGATTTTCAATTATTGGAACACACCCACAGACAGGTTACGGACTGATTGGCCACTCGTTAGCGCAAGGTAGTATCTATCATCAACAGGAATTCGATTTTCAATTATCAGAAATCATCGACTTTATGTTGATGATAGACACTTTCTTGCACTGACAAGTGGCCAAACAGCCCGAAACCGGTCTGCAAGTGTGTTCTTATAATTAGAAATCTATTGCGGCAGTTGTATCGTCAACAGCATATGCAGGAATAACTTCAGTGAAGAAGCCTGCACTGACACCTGTCGGATATAATCCAACGCCCTTCGTGGTATTAGCCAGGTAATTAGTTGTTTTCTGATAGGTGTCAGTCCATTAACCTACAATGTAGGGAGTTGAGACTGTCCTGAACTGATTTTTTCTTCAGATGATTGTATTTATAGCCAGTCTTCAAGTATGTCCACTGACTATTCGTGACAAACATCTGTGATCTACATGCGAGTATAATTGTGTATTATATTTTATTGCAAGAGGTTGACTAGACATAATCCAAATCAAGCAACTATATCACAGTTCTTATATATGAACCGTGCATCATTATGCAAAACGCTAATGTATTTCGAAAAAATACATCCAGTACAATTTCAAGATACTGAATTTGAAAGACAGTCCATCACTGAAACGTTATATTCATTTTGGCAAACACCCATTGTGTATAAAAAATTTTGACCCCATCTATACATTCCCGAGAGGAAACGAGGAAGTCCAGGGACACCCTGTATAATTAGATGACGGCTCAGTGAATCGAAATGGTAACTGATTGAAATGATAATTGAATGTTTTTTATCGATTTCTCTAAAAAATTACAAAGTTATATTCAAAATGCATGACTTGAGTTCATTTATTGTTATACGAAATAGGTTTCCAATTGCAACTTCATTGAAGAAATCAGGTCCAAGCTGAATTTCAAATGTATTACTTCAAAAACATCTGAATTGTGCCAGGTATACAAATTTTGTTGTCCCTGGAGTTTCAGAAAATATTTTATGCATTTTTGCTTTGGATTCGACGAATATACTCCGTTCATTTCTGGAGTTTTCGATACTCACAATCACTTTTATCAGTTTCACCGCATTTGAGAACATGTTTCACGAACAATCGTTCATTCACTTCCAGAACTAATGGGAGCTGACAGTGATGCATTGAATTAATGAAAGAATTGTAGTGATAGATAAGATACTTCAGCGTGATAGGTTGAAGTTGATATGGACCTGGGAAGCTGTCCTCGTTTCTGTCTGAATTATAGTTCAGATGCGTGGTTGCTACCTTCAGACTTTTACTCCAGATTATTGGATTGTTGTGGAAGCATATACTCAAAAGTTTCCAGAAGATTGTTGAACTTTTCCCATATTTCTTTAGCTGAATCAGTTGTTAGACGATTGAGCATGGCTTACCATTTACTGAAGATACTCTAGAGGTTAAATAACAAGAAATAAGGGTGCATTTATCGGGTATTGAAAAAAATCAAATTGGAAGTTGTGAAAACAACAATTTTGAAATCATATGTGATGTAATGTATTTGAAAGGAGTGAAACAATTGAGCTACGAGCAGTATGTTGAAATGTGAGACCTTGTTGGTTATTAGCTTTGAAAGTTTTTCAATTCTGATGGTTGTCGTTCGTGAGGTGGCGACAGCTGGTTGAAGGTAAAAATCCATTTTCAACATGTATGTCATGAGCCAAATTTTTCATTGTAAAATTAAACATCATGCGGGCCAATATATTTTGTCCTGTAGTGGCTGAGGTTGAAATAATCCTGCTGGGTGAGGTGTCACCCATGGAGATGAGAATCATTCCAAATTAAGCCTTATCCCAATGACCCCTTTCAGGCAGACATTTTTTTCCCAGTGTTTTATTCCCAGTGCCTTCAATGTCAAAAACTGAATGGGTTGATGAAGAAGGCCTCAACATAAGTTCAACATAACATAGTAACAAGAGAACTACTTAGGGTCTATACCTCAGGTTGAAATAATCCTGCTGGGTGAGGTGTCACCCATGGAGATAAGAATAATTCCAAATTACGCCTTATCCCAATGACCCCCTTCAGGTAGACATTTTTTCCCAGTGTTTTATTCCCAGTGCCTTCAATGTCAAAAACTGAATGGGTTGATGAAAAAGGCCTCAACATAAGTTCAACATAACATAGTAACAAGAGAACTACTTAGGGTCTATACCTCTATTCCAGGCCAGACTGGCCTGGAACTAATATCTAGAAATAATTGAAAGGAAAGCAGAGATTAGCACTGATGCTTACCAGACTCATCAACAAAAAGACATGGGGGCTCAAACCTGTCACGATGTCACGGCGGGTTGGCTGTTCTTGTTCATTTTTTACTGCCTGAACCACCGTGCATGCTGTTTTTGGTGAGTACATTGGCTTGGGATGTGGGGTTTGAGCAAACCGACCATCGGATGCCTGCTTCCACGTAGCCCCGCTGGATATGGGAATGACAGAATCACTTGTGGTTCTTTCATTTCCTAACTGAATGGCATCCCAACGATAGCTCAATCCTAAGGTGTGTGTCTCCGTGCCGAAAGGATGAATGACACCGAGCCTCAGCTCAGCTGTCTCTACGGAACCTTTGAGATACCGGGCACGGTGATGCGGGGCTCTGCCGTGATTGTCCTTCTTTCCCTAGCTACTCGTGGGACTTTTATGGACAGACTAAACTTAAAAATTCTTTCTGACGCTGAGTCTATAGAGGAGATAGATGTCAAGCTTACGACTCCAACTAACCTTCCTGTAAATTTAGATCAGGAGCGAGTCTACAGAGGAGATGAATGTCGAGTTTACGACTTCAACTGACCTCCCTGTAAACCCTCATATGGAAAGGTTGTCGCGGGTATCAAGGTGAGAATCATGCACCTTGACTATGCGACTACCTCATTTACGATGAAACAGCAGAGCATATACTTTGTGTCGCTGGGGACCGAATCAGGTTTTTAGAGTTCGGCAGGGCCGTACTCTTAACATCTGACCTGGAAGACCACTCACCATACAAACTAATCTGCTTCGTTGAGAAACTGGGTTTATTTGGTCGAGTGTGAATAGGTATGAGCCACAATAAACCCTTGCAGGTTGCGGTGGAGGGTCGAATAGACTCACTCACTTTGGACCTAACCTAACCTAAACCTGTCACGACGTATTTGATTTTGAATACACTGACCTGTTACTTGGTAAATTGTTTTAATACTAAACATAGTAATCATCATAAATCTTCACAATATAGACTTTGTTTTCAGTACTCGTTTCACTACAACACCAGTCCAACTAAGGAAACTACTGTTGTAATGGTGGTCAAACTCATAACATATGAATATATGGGTAGCCGAGTAGGGTGCGGAGTCTCATATGTTTGGAAATAACGGGAGCAATGAAAACCACTCCTACAGCTGCTTCGGACACTCTTGAATCTTCCTCCTTTACAACTAGTGATAGGGGAGGCGAAAATGGGCCAATTCAGACTAGAAAACTCACCAAGATTCTCAGAGTATGTGGAGAAACGAATATCAAACATGTTTTCGGATGACGTGACGCCGAAAAACTTTGCGGTTGAAGTCTTGAACCTCGAAGAGTGTTGAATGAACAATCATTTTGACATGCTCGACAGAAACACCTGGTATACAGACGGGTCGAAAACCAAACATGAGACGGGTGCTAGAACTTACTATACGGGAAGATATCTTCGTTTCAGTCACCCACCAGTTCACATCAATCTCCCAGAGTGAAATGTATACAATCTTACAATTCACAAGGCCCCAGCGGAATGATCGGATCGATATTTTCAATCAGGCTGCACTTGGGGCACTGGCGAACCCAGAAGTGACATCCAGGCTGTTGAGAATGCCGTGAAGAACTGAGGGAACTGTCGGACAGGAATAGATTGACTAATTCCTGGATGCCAGGACTCTCAGGCATCACAGACAACGAAAAAGCTGATGAGTGTTCTCGACTCGGATCATCAACTCCATTTACAGGCACTAAACCAGTTGTGGTTGGTACGAATCCAAATTGGAAAGTGGTTTCATTAGAAACATTAGTTTTGTGAGAACATATCCGGAAACACACAGGAAAACCTTTATGAAGGGAATCTCCGAGAAAGAAACTGAATGGACACCATCCCATGGACACCGTTCATTGAGAAAACGAAATTGAGCTAGCTGTACAACGGAGACCTCAACTGTAGGCAATACAACGAAGGGGCAGATACTGCTCATATTTCATGCGAATGTGAGGCACTAGATCACAGGAGTCAAACAATTCATGAATAACCCAAATAGGACCAAAATAATATGAAACACATCCAGCAAGAACAAACTGGCACAGTGCACAAAATTGTTGGAATAGGGCTCTGCCGTGGTGTAACTTCTTTCCCTAGTTACTTGTGGAATAATGAGATCGACATTGAACTAATGAAAGTGGAAAATTTTCCCTCAAGTAATGACTGAGCCGAACCTGTGGCACATTTTAACCTGATTTGCTACAGATTACCTGAAAGGATCTGAAGAGCGGCTTCCAGTTGGTAGTTGCAGTTAGTATCCCGAATTTATGACTACCTAACGAATAGAGTCTCAGACTGACCGTCTACCAGGTCCTTATCAGATTGGAGGTGATTATTTTTCGCGAAAAAAATTGTAACTGAGCAGAGCACCACATAATCTGCGCATACCCAGCCATGGACCGGATCAGTTTTCACCGTTTGGTAGGATAGAGTCCCACTCTTGCCAGCTGACCTGAAAGATCAGTCACTAAAAAAAACGGTTTGGAAGCTGGATTTATTTGGTCTAGTTTTGATAGGTGATAGTTACGATAAACCCATGCAAGTTGAAGTGGTGAATCAAGAAGACCCACTTACCTCAGGTCTACCAACCTAATTAGCAACTGTTCATCAGAAATGAGAAAAGTATGCTATTCTCATCAAAACCATATGATTATCGGATTCTTCAATAGGTTGATGATGATGATGATGATGAATAAAGTGAGCGTTGAAGAAGAAGGCATCCTAGGGAAAACCTTTGATCACCTTACAATGGGTGAAGGTCTCTGAAAAAGCTGGCGAGGGATGAAAAAATGATAGAAAAGAGGTCACTCCTCAATTGTTTCATTAAGATATGATTTTTAGTGATTCAATAAAAGGACTTTTGATGTCCATTTTGTAAATACTAAACACTATAATCAGATTAAAATATTCCTTGGATGATATTTCATGATGATTGTGATATAAAAAAATGGCACGTTGCTGATGATGGCTCACAAAATACGAAACACCTCATTTCGAATAAACCATAAACTGGTATCAAATTATTGAGATGTTTATATGAATATGTGTATTGAATATGTAGGGCAATTTTTTTTGATAAAATTCTCTGTTGTTTTGAGTTTATTAACCGATGCCTTATATAATCATTTATTTTGCTTTAAATAACATACATTTGGCTCAAGGATCAGATGATTCGAAGAGCTTTCAAGACTAAGGTTAATTACACATTTTTCAGTTTCATGAATATAATCAAGAACTCCCAACTTGAGACGCGCAATACTTGTATTACCCTTGTGGAATGTGAATGGGAAAATTATTCATCTCTCTGTTTCATTCCAGCGAAAAACAAATGAGACGCACTTTCATTGAAAACATTATATAAGTCAATGTTTCTTTGAACAAAATCAATGTATATTTTATCGATTATGGATTTGATCCTGGGCAGAATGATATTCTGGCAACTCATTGGTACTGGAAAACCCAATACGACTTCTGAAATTATGTTTCTGAAGATTATATGATTTGAGTTCCTTACTATATGAAAAAGGACACACAATTATTATGATACCACTTTGAATGGGGCGAGTTTTAAAAAATCTGTTTCTATGTTAACCGTCTGTATCACCCTACGAACGATAACCTTCAAAAGTTGCGAGCTAACGATCAACGAGGTCTTACCTTTCAAGGTGCGATTCATTAAACGAGTTGGAAGAAAGGTAGTGAAAATCGATTGTCTGCCTACTATTTTTCTGATATAACGCAGACTCAATTTCATCTTGAAGTGATGATTAGATATTGAAGACATGAATGTAATAAATGTTCGATTAGAGGTCTATTATTTTATTCCTCAATCAGATATTTTTTATACAAATGGATATTTGTTGAGTGCATTCTGGAGATCTGTTACCAAGTTGAAAAACAGTTTTTCTTTGATTTCATGGATTTTCATTCAGAGGGCAGTATGGAAGTACTTCGAATCTTTTTTTTTCAGGCACGAAAATAGTTTGAAGAGAAGCCTAACCTTTGGGTGTTGATGAGTTGATGTTCAATCAACCTGAAGTGGAGCCGCTCTCCAGCCTTCATGTTCTCTTTTACAGCTACAAGGTAACATATATATTAATGTGTCTTTCACGTCCAACTAGGTATCAAAAATAATTGGAGCTGATTCCTTCTTGGACTTTTGCAGTTTCAAACAATTTTGCTCGATTATAAGAGCACCAAAAACAGTGCTGTTAGAAACCCAGTCATTTGGTCTCATTCTTTAGATTCCTATTATTTTTCAGTCATGTATGGTATACCATTACTTTTTGACAAAGTGCTTGACGCACTGATTTTCATTGATTTTGTATCGGCCACTGAGCCACATAACTTAGAAATTGATCAAAACTTCAACCTTTTAGTGCATCGATGTAATTATTATAATAATATCCACTCTATAGTCTACTCACCAATTAATTTCGTTATATCGATTCAACTAATATTTTTGGAACTAACTCTTCTCAAGAGTAATTTCTTAAGAATTTCGAATTCAATGTGTAACACAAACCTCAGCTCTCTTCAGGGATATTTCTGTTATTGGAAAAGCAACTATTATTGGATGTGTATCTGTTTTGTCGAATTCACATTCTTCGGCCCAACAGGTCTCGCGCCCATGATTACTTTATGGTCACATCATTGATTGAAATCAACTGCATCAAAGTTTTGTTGAATAATCTACAAATCTGCTCATATATGAGGTTATACGCACCTACTATCTGATCTGCTGATAGTTGCAATATACTGTAGCGATCCAATCATCAATCCCAAAGGTAGATCTCTACAGATTTTGCTCTGCATATCCATTCTGAAGTTTGGTTTCATGAAAAAATTGTGCATTAAATTTCCTTTTCAGATATATAGCAAGTTCTTCACTTTACGTTGTCGATCTTGTGAAGAGTATATTACAAATTACTGAAATCATCTGATTTTTCATATATGAATAGGAATCGCTGCCTGTTCTTCAGTTGTAAATGAGTGGCACTTCTCGTTTTTACGAGGATATTCTCGTGAACCATAAAGTCCTCCCTTCAGTTCGAATAGTATTTCGGATTCACTTCTCATAACTTGAGGAATTTGAATGTATACATTAACATATTAATTACTATTCAGGATTGCAGTAGAAATAACTAGCTGTTTAATGTCCCACCCCTTCTATAATGCTGGCATTCTTATCGTGGTTATTCTTGCTACTGGAGTGTATACGTTATATGTTGTTTCTTTTAAAACCAGATTTTCAAAACAGATGAAATTTTGCGATAAGTCTTGCTTTTTTAAGTACCATTACTTTTCAGCTTTTCACCTTGAGAACCCAGCGTGTATTTATGGCTTTCCGCTTTTTCGAAACGATAAATATACACTCATGGGCTTAAACTACACTTCTTGTAGCTTCTTTCTATCTCTGTTCAATTGACATTGCTTCGTCAAAGATATCAGGTTCCCCAGAGATAAAATATATGTTGACTGAAGCTTGTAATCATTGTGCCGGAGGGATGCGAAGCTATTGGCTCTCTTGCGTTTTCTGATTCCTGAAATTCTTCATTTCTTATGAACTCTTCCCTTCCATTTTCTTTGGTTTGTCCTTTTGTATTACTTGCTTGTACATTGTTTTCTGAATATCTCTCAACATTTGTTACAATATGATTTTCGGTGCAATTGGAATTTCATCTGTAGCTAGATCCCAAACTCTGTATCCCTTGATACCACATGTAGTGCCTACCTTGTCACCTGAGACTCGTAACATGTGTGCTTTTGAAGGAAAAACTCGAAGCTTCGACAAATTTTGGTTTTTCGTTATATGAATCAGTTTGTAGATATATAATTTTTCAAAACTGCCGTTGAAGATGTTTACTGATAAACAAAACAATTTTCCATTGCCTCTGATTGTCGAATATATTTCATGAGATTCCTTTCTTTCTAGTCTTTCGTTTCGAGAAACGTGTATAATCATCAGGTCTGATAATATCGTTAACCATCTTTAGTTGGAGTTATAATTTGACGTTTTTTGTGAACATGATAACATTTTGTTGCAAACTTTTTCGCTATATGGGAGTTTCATTCTTTTCAAACTTCCATTATTTAAGTGGCCAAGTATTCTGTGTCAAAAGTTTTCTTGACTTGCCAAGTGACAGTTCGCCCCTTCCAAACATGATGACTTGCACTTTCCTGTTATAACGTAAAATTTAGCAATATACCAATTTCCTGTGAGAGTGAATTCTATTTTGAAAAATGTTTTGTTTGTGATGACGGCCTTATCTTCCTTGATAATAATTGTGTTTTCTTTGTCGATCATTATCTTCACCGATAACAGGTTGTGTGTTAATTTTGTAACAATGACTATGAAATGTTACTGGGGATTCATTAGAATTTCTAACTGATAAAGTTACCTTTCATTTTCTATGTGCTATCAACTTATCCCCATTCACAATTTCTATAACTGATGCTTACTCGAGCTCTTTGATATTTGACATCGAATGGCTTACTTTTTTGTTACTGAGTGTTCTGTTGCACCACTGTCTATATTGAATTGGAAAAAATCATATCTTTAACGAAGTGTTCGAAATTTTACACATAGAAAATAAAGGTTTGAAACTGAATTATTTGAAAGCAACGGAAATTAATAAAATTAAAAATTCAAACACTCTAATGATTGACCAACTGGATTTGAATAGACCACCATTATCGAACTTGTTGTCTTGAAAATCCGAGGGACTATTATTATTGATGTAGAAGTGAGGTAATATGTTTCAGGTAATCATAATTGAAGAGGTACCTCAGGTATATGCAAATTGTAGAGGTTTGGGTGATTTGATGGAGGTAGTCCCAATTGTAGTAACCTGTGGTATATAAATATTAGCGTAAGAAGCAACTTGTAGTATTGAAACCACTGTTGAAGAAGCTACTGTATTAGCGAAACATGTCGTTATATATTTTTCAATTGAAGTTTGTGGACATCAAATCGTGAGTTTTAGTTTGTGAAATAACTATGGATCCTCATTGAGTTGCAGCCGAATCAATCAGGAAAAAAAAAGAAAGACCTAATGTTCGTACTTGTCTGGCATAGTTCATAAAAGGAAACTTGCTTTATCAGATCAACTTATTCAGAACCAAACGATACCAGTTCTCTCAGCTGAGTTTCCACTTCCAGAAAATAATCTGCGTTATGAAATTTTCACGAACAGTTTGAACGACGGGCTTTTCCTTTCAAATACGTTTTCTAGTGATTTTATCATGAATCTTGCACTTGGAGAATTTTCAACGTATTCAATATTTTGGTCAGTAATACATTGAAGGATTATGCGTTTTGTTTTTTGATCATTCTTGATATATGTCATTGCTTCCTCAGTAACTTTTAGAATGCTGCTCACTCCTCCCTTGTCAAGTAGTACTTTGACTCTAAATTTTCATTTGTAACATTTTTTTCTACTCAACTGTGATAGAGGTGTGTGTATTGATGCCATTTTTTTCTACTTTTCTGTTCCAAATGGAGTTCTGAATTTGTAATGGAAAATGTGTTCTTTTCTATTTCACCTAGGAATATTTGACGATTATTGTCATTTTGTAGCTCTTGCCTTTGATATGTTTGAACCTGAGAATGAATGCACAATTTTTGTGGTACAACTTCATTCAGGAAACTGAAACATGAGACATGTCAAAATGTAATAACATGAAAGACATAGTGTTGCCAACCTAACATCTGGCCTACAGCCAAAGAAATTTTGTTTGCATATTTTTGGGGGTTTTTGAAGGGTTCATAACGAATGTTTGGAGTACTGATGATGAGAAAATGTAACTTCAATGTAGTTATTGTAATGTTGTGTGTTTCTCAGTTTGCATCTGAATATTCTGGAATATTCGAAAAAGGTTGTATTTAGCTGACACTACGATTGGTGCAAATTCAGAATTTTTTTTCATTTTATTTTTCGTTTTTGCATCTCATTCGAAAGTGCTTTTCCTATTTTGAAGTTTGTGTTTTTTTTTTAATATTTCGTAGACTTCTGTGCTTGATCAGTTGTTATCTTCCGGTTAAAAAAAATTATATAGTTAATCTTTCAGATTTGGAGTTGAGATATATGAAAGGGAGAAAAGTAACCATTCCTGCCTTTCATTCATTTATTATTTCAAATGTCTAGGTTCTAGTCTAGATTTTGGATTTGGACCCTAGTTCTTGATATCCTCCTTAATCAATCACCTACCAAATACAATATGACTAAAGTGAGTAGTGAATTATTCTGTGATGGTGGTGAAGAGAATAATGACAAAGAAAACTACAAACATCTTTTCAGAGAAACAGGAAGCATGCCTCTCTCAACCCCCAACATATACTCTATCTACTCTTCTCGAAGTACACAACATCACATAAGAGTATTCGGCATAATTTAAAATACACCAACATTCCACTCGTGGTGGCAGCTCATTGACAACATCAAGACAGGCTTCAATAAACGGAAAAAAAAACTGTCTGAGTATATATTAAATAATAGACTTTCGAGCAATTTACTCCAAAGCCCGTTCGGATCAGAAAAAAAGATATTTATTTTCAATCGAAAACTCTTTTTAATCAGTTGATTTCTTGACTATCGAATGAATCGTGATTGTTTCATCACTTNAGGAGTATAACTCCTATTTATTATATCAAGCACCTACTCCGTAGCGGCTTGATAATGATTGCACAACCAGCTGTCGAAAGCGCTCGCATATAATAAAAATGAGTTATAAAGCTTCATACGTGTTCGCAAGTCAGTTGACCCTGCTCGACTCACTTCTTACTATACAGGTAAAATGGTATTCGTTACGTGTTCAGAGATAGTGTCCATAAACGATAGGTCGATGATGGTTACTATCCTGCACTGATGAGTGCTAATAAGCCCGAAACCGGTCTGCAAGTGCGCCCGTTCCAGATCAAAAAAATACAATTGGACTTGCCACAACTTTATGATTTCAAATATTCTGACTAACGAATATTGGAAAAAAAACCTGTCATGCTAGATATCTCGAAAACCGTCAATATTTTCGAAGTGAAGATATATAGGTTGCTATTTAAAAAAACACAGTTGGGATCCGCCCAGAATGAAAGGGAGAAAAGTAACCATTCCTGCCTTTCATTCATTTATTATTTCAAATGTCTAGGTTCTAGTCTAGATTTTGGATTTGGACCCTAGTTCTTGATATCCTCCTTAATCAATCACCTACCAAATACAATATGACTAAAGTGAGTAGTGAATTATTCTGTGATGGTGGTGAAGAGAATAATGACAAAGAAAACTACAAACATCTTTTCAGAGAAACTGGAAGCATGCCTCTCTCAACCCCCAACATATACTCTATCTACTCTTCTCGAAGTACACAACATCACATAAGAGTATTCGGCATAATTTAAAATACACCAACATTCCACTCGTGGTGGCAGCTCATTGACAACATCAAGACAGGCTTCAATAAACGGAAAAAAAAACTGTCTGAGTATATATTAAATAATAGACTTTCGAGCAATTTACTCCAAAGCCCGTTCGGATCAGAAAAAAAGATATTTATTTTCAATCGAAAACTCTTTTTAATCAGTTGATTTCTTGACTATCGAATGAATCGTGATTGTTTCATCACTTTTCCAATTCACTGATGTTTGACATTGATATTTTCCGTATTTCAGTTCATAATGTTCTTTCGATCTACAATTATTTTGCATATACGAGGTATGTTCAGCTTATTGATCATGGTGTCACATTTTTATAGGAATTGCCCCCTGACATAATTTTTTTTGAGAGTATCAGCTTCTCATCTGTGAATGAAGTTTCTTATTCCTAGACCACACTTGAGAAAATATCGTAAATTTTGCGAAATTTGTGACACGATTACAGTTATTTACAAAAGCAATCACTCTGAAGAAATTTAATAGGGGTCGTCTTTGAATTTATAAAGATATTTTTGATGTCGTTCAATCTACTGGGACAAGTTCATCCACATAGTCTGTTGAATGGATTTTCATTAGTGTGAGAAGTGAATCTTCATTTCTATTATGAACTAATTGTATAAAACAACATACCGTGCTGTAGATGAAGAATGCTCCCAGTGCTATAACCCGTAACAAAACTGGACTTGCAGCACGCACCACCTGAAAGAAGAAAACATGTGCCTGAGAAATATTGAAGATAAATAAGTTTCAAGTGTGAATTTCCGTAATATAAACGTGAAAAGTTCATTCATCTTTTCTATGTGAGACCGCTTTGTATTCAAGGAAGCATAAAGTAGAGCTGTCGTGTTCTTCCGAAAAAACCGAATCCAATATATTTTGTAGATTCAACGATTGTTGAATCAACGGTGTTGAAAGAGCCACGTAGGTATAGTTCAAGTAAACGATATAGTAAACCTACTTTCCAACAGTTCCCCTTTAAGAATATAGTTAGGGAGCTAACTAATTTTGTTATGCAATAATCATTTCTGATTTTATAAGAATCACAATATATATTTGTATACAGTCTGTCTCACTTCTCATGGAAACACCCCAGTATCTTCCGTAATATTCGAGGTAGAGCGATGACACTCTCTGGAGTGATTAAAATGCTCAAAATGCACCTACCACCTGAAAGTAGTTGGCCAAAATGATATACACTGTCCGCCACTCGCGATGGAACACCCCATTTTTTCGGTAAAACAAATTAGGGGGCAAAATAGGCTCAAAATTCCTTCAGATTTGTGATCAGGACTACCAACTCACTACGGATACACTTTTTTCCTGAAAAAATTTCAGTCCTGAAAAATCCGAATTGGTCTCACTTCTTAAGGAAACACCCCCGTATCTTCCGTAATATTCGAGGTGGAACGATGAAACTCTCAGGACCGATGGAAATGCTCAAAATGCACCTACCACTTAAATGAGGTTGGCCAAAGTGATATAAACTGTCCGCTACTCGTGATGGAACACACCATTTTTACGGTAAAACATATTAGGGGGCAAAATAGGCTCAAAATTCCTTCAGATTCGTGGGCAGGACTACAAACTTACTACGATTACACTTTTTTTCTGAAAAAAATTCAGTTCTGAAAAATCCGAATTTGTTTCACTTCTCATGGAAACACCCCCAAAGATACATCGTTTGAGAAAGTTACCACTGTAGAATATTTCCCGGAAAAAAAAATACAATTGGACTGGGCGCAACTTTATAATTTCAAATATTCTGAGTGACGAATATTGAAAAAAAACCTGTCATGCTAGATATCTCGAAAACCGTCAATATTTTCGAAGTGAAGATATTCATAAAGTGTCTTCCATTTTTTATGTAGAAACCGAAAAAACGATACAAAATATAGTTTGCCATTTGAAAAAACACAGTTGGGATCCGCCCAGAAAAAACACCTTTTCTGCCAGTCTTCTTCGGTAATATTAGATACTTCTTTAACTAGCTCTATTACCTTCTTACCAAATTTTGGAAAATTATTTTTACGCCTGATACTTTGTTTCAATTTTCCCCAAATCAACTCGATGGGATTGAAAACACAAAATTAGGGAGGAAGTCTCACTATGGTGTGTCCATACTTTTCAACAATACTTATTATTGGAATCACTACATAGGAGAAAGTCTGCATTGTTATCACACTCGTTATTACTATCAGTACTTGTCCAAGAAAGCCACATTTTAAACAGGTAACAAAAATTAATTCTAACAAAAAGTAATTATTACTACACCAATATCAAATTTCAACACTCAAATCGCGATCACTTCCTGAACTAAACATTGACAACACGACGGCTCGAATTCTATTCGTCATCGTAACATGCCTTCAAACTTAATTTTATGACTCTTCAGCCAATCATAAAACTCGGTTAGTGAAAATGATCCAATACGAACCGCCAATTCTTCAGTCCACGTGGATTAATTTGTAGCGGCATTATTTCTTTGTATTAAATTTGTTGGCCTTTAAGTTCGCCGATAGCTTTAAGAATTACTATATCAGTTACTTCGACGATACTAAATGGCGGCCTACACACATGGGAACCTGTTTTGCTGAACTTGGTTCGGCGAACCAAGTTCTTGGTTCGTCAGTCCCTATACACACTGGAGGGGAAAGTGAACAACGGTTCACCATTTCAACAGTTTCTTTCCAGCAGTTGTGTTGAGTTATTCGAAGATTGCAGTTGCTGTTGTTGCAATGGACCATGTAGTCTGGGCTATAAGTTTAGATTCGTGTTAAATGGACATACTATTAATAAAATCAAGTGATTAGGCTCATTACATCCGGAATATTGTCTAGATCATTGTGAAANAGGCCTACAGCTCAGTAAATAATGGAAATTCGTCATTATAGAGTATTCGAGATCATTCCACAATATTCTAGATTATTTATAATCCAAATAGCTTTCTATTTGCCACATTATGACTGGCAGACAGACATTTGCCATCGCGAACAATACGTAGTAAATTGTTTTGTTGAATCTCAATGGAATCAGACCTCATTTTTGATGGTTTGCAGGGTTGCACCACCGTGTCGACTTCTCATGGAAAACATCGTCATATTCCAACCAATTTACACAAAACAGATGAATTTTTCATATTTGAATCACTTGAATACACAAGTAGTATTTGAGTTGATCGCTTTCAGACATAAATACAGACAGATATGATGGGAGACTTCAATTCATGATATGTATGATAGTTCGTACATAGATTCATGATGAGTAGTTATTTCAACGATGAGACTGTGATACGAAATACTTCCAAATACGAACATTGTTACTCAATTTTTTAAAATACGTTCGAATTTTTTTCTCTTTTTTACAAACGAGCAAGAGAAAATTAGGTTTTATTGATCTTCAAAAATAAAAAGAATATTTTTTACGATAGTGGTTGCGTTTCATTTATTTCAATGAAATTTCAATTTCACCTCATCGCAGAATAAAAATCATTGCAGTTCTGCTAATGGAAGAGCCACCTGTTCAATCTGTAACACGCAAATTGACATATCTAGCAAAAATATGTTTCGAAATTGGTTGGGGAACTAATGAAAATCGAAATCCGTCAGTCCGGTAAAAATGAAGTTACTGAAGTTGTTAATGTTGATGTCAACCCATCATTCAGTAAAAACAGGTTTACGGTTGATAGTTTGATACGAATGTGGGTTGATTATATAAAGTTCATCGTGAGTTGATCATGATTTTTACTAGGAGATCGTCATATAATGAAGTGTTCTGTTTCATAAAAATGAAGATGTCAATGTGGCGTATAAAACCAACTCTATTTGCATGCATATGAAATATGACGGAGTTGGCCGATACTCAATGAAAATCCATAACTAACGTGTTGAAAACAACACTCCAATGTGAGATTTTCACTAAACAGTTTAATAAAAACGCAACACGTGTTTTGCCATGCAATGGCTTCTCCGGGCGTGTCTTAAGTAACATATTCGATACTTTATATACCCAGTTTTACCAATTGAAATACCTAGATTCCAAGTACCTGAGATTAACCTGATCATTTGATGTTTTATGTGTACCTGAGTTTTTAATGAATTCAATTACTTGTTTGATCATCTTCTTGTAGATGATCACTTTGTGATCGAAACACGTGTCGAGGTGTTGAAATAACGGTTTGGTGTTGGGGAAAAAACTTCAGTGAACTCATTCAGTGAATTGCCTGAATTTTCAAATCTATCGATTCCTAGAAGATTGAATTTCAAACTTTCCTCTTCTGAATGTAGCACATCGTACTCATGATTTAACTCATGTCCATCTACTGAAAGGTGGTTTGAAAATGTGGAATTGGTCTTTCTATTGATGAAATTACTTCGTTGCCCTTCAACTCGTTGGAAAAATGTTCTTCCTGTTTGGCCAAAATACAGTTTTGGGTAAGAGTCACAAGTTAGCTTATATAGGTACTCGTGATTTATCCAACACCAAAGTTTTATAATTATCGTTTTTAATAAATTCACTCAGACTATTATTCGTTCTGTTAGTTACATTTACGCCGTCTTCATTCAAAGAATGGACAATATTATTGGTGGGATCACCCAAGTATGTCAATGTCCTATAGCTGACGTTATCGCACCTTGAATTTGGCTAGACCTGGTCCATGGCTTGCTTTTGTAGTTTTTTGGAAAGAATGGAGTCGATAATATCTTCCTTATGCATATGAAATATAACAAAGATAAGAGTTTGGTATCGGATAGATCAGGATTTTATTATTTTTCGCGAGCAAATGAAGTACACTTATCCACAGTTTCCAGAATGGACTGATTAATTTAACTTATGCCACTCACTTCCTCACAAGTATGCATGACTTCAGTCATGAATATACATTTTTCATATCGTTTTTACCAAATGAACATACTTTGAAACCACTTCCATTCAATTTCATAGAAAAATTGCACAAATTTTCATAGCGATGCGTTGAATTTAAAATTTTTTTATTGAGTGAGGTTCACGAAAAGTATTGAACAATATTATGGTGTAATATTTTCACAATCTTGATGAGAACATATCTTGAAGGAATGGAAAATATGTAACTATGAGATTCTTAATACGTTTATTTTCTAAACGTAATGAATTGAAGAATTTGAAAGTGACATACAATCATTTTTGTTTACTTCTAATATGTATGTATTTTCATCATCTGTTAGTATTAGTTTCTTCTAAGGAAAAGGGAATCATATTTCTTACAAAAAAAATTGAGAATGGAACTAGAAGAAACAATTATAATATTTTTTCTAATGAAAACTCATGCTATTGGAAATAGAATTTGTTTCAAAAATATATATTTCAGAAGATCACCACATGGTTTTCTTTACAATACAAATCTAGCATGATTTGAAATATTCTCGAATATTTCTTCTCATGAGCCAGAAAACAAATCTTTCTCAATGAATAAATTTATGCCGATTTCATTTGGGAGAATCTTTGCTTTATTCTTACCTTAACGTTTCCATATTTCCACGTGAAGAATACAACAATGGGTAAACAGCATATTACTATGCATGAAAGAATCAGAATGACGGTTCGCACAACCCAGTTCAAGGAAACTACACAAGGACGTTCGTCCTCGCATGATTCACAGCCTTCTGGACACTGGAGACATTCAAACATACCCTCTTTGTCGTACTGGTTGCTTTCACCCTGAAACAAAATGATATGTCATATTCTAGCGAATCGGGGACAACAGAAAGCAAGTTGTTTGTTTTCTTTGATATGCGAAATGGAAATTATAGCGGTTTTTGCTATTTTGAGTTTGGGGAATACATGTATTAGAACAAGATCGCATATTCATAGTTGAATTCTCACGAAATAAGCTTTAACTTTCCATATATGCAGCAGACATCAGAGCAGACAGACGTAAAAAACAAGCTATATTGATATATAAATAACTAGGGTTCTGGCAGACACAAAAATTTAGCTTTTTCGCGTATTCATCGCGTAATGACTGTTGATGGCATTGAACAAATTTTTGTTCAGAAAGTGCTACTATGAGTGCCTTCTAACGAAAATATTAGATGAGTCAAATAAACCCGATTCATTGAAAACTACCGCTCTCAACGAAAAAGTGTTTCAATCCGCGAAACATATTGTAATACATCTTTCAATTAGTATCGGTTTTTTAAGATCAATTTATATCCACATAAAATGTCAACGAATGAAAATCCAAATGTTTGGTTGACGGATTTGCTGACAATACTAATGAAACTCAATGTCAAGTCAGACAAGATTCCGAAACCTTTTCGGAAATAAAAGTTGAATTGAGTGAGGCTCATGATAAAATTGCAGCTTCAAAAAGGAAAATTGTGAGTTGAGGAAAGCAGTTACTTGTGTAGACCCGATTAGAGAGGACTGGATTCTCTGGGAGAAGGAGATATTAAGAACAGATAGGTGTTGGTTCACAGATGGATCAAAAACACCCCGGTTCTGGTGCAGGTGTTTTCAGTCGCAGACCCAGGACAGAGACATCAACTTGCCTAGGAACCTATGCGACTGTATTTCAAACGGAAATTTACGCTATTGAATTGTGTGCGGAGAGATTGGAAGGATCCAACCTCATACACTAGCCGATGAAAATATTCTCTGACAGTCAAGCGGCGTTGGAGCTCTTGACTCCTACCGAGCAAAGTCTAAATTGGTAGCAAATTGCCAAAAACAACTCTCCTCGATAGAAAGACTTAACAGATTGTCTCTGGTCTGGATTCCTGGCCAGACTGGCCTGAAATATAATAAGTCTGCTGACTCCTTTGCAAAGGAGGGTGCTACAAGCAGTTCCATCGGACCAGAAACTGGCTTTGGCATCGCATTAGGCTTTGCCAAACAAACTTTGAACTCCTGGATGACAAGAAGATTTATGGACTTCTGGCAGAATCTTCCAGGATTGGCTCGCTCCAAGGCGTTTATTCACCCTTCGAAGTTTGATACCAAACAGTTGTTGGACTACAATGGTGATGAACTACGATGTTCAACAAGCCTTCTTACATATCACTGTCATTTGAATCATCATATGCAGAGACTCCGACTGTCGAAAAACAGTATGTGTCGCTTCAGTTTGGAAAATGATGAAACAGCAAATCACATACATTGTGCCTGTCCTGCTGGGGACCGAATCAGATTTTTAGAGTTCAGCAGAGCCGTACTGTTACCATCTGACCTGGAAGACTACTCACCATAAAAACTAATCGGCTTCGTTAAGAAGCTGGGTTTACTTGGTTGAGTGTGAATAGGTGTGAGTCACAATAAACTCTGCGAGTTGCGGTGGAGGGTCGAATAGACCCACTCACTCTGGACCTAACCTACTTGTCTACACCAGAAACAGATGAAGAATAATAGAGTCATGGTAAGACTGAGTCAAACTTCTCCTAGTGAATGTCTTGAGTATCTGGAAAACGGAAGTCGAAATAAATTAAACAGACGTCACTAATACATATTTCTCATCTAGAGACTCTGGTTAAAAGTAATATTCTCAAGCGTTGATATTGAATCCTGTCATTATACAAATCAAAAGACATTTCTCAGCTAACTGACTGTTCTGTTTTTAATTTTTTTTATATAGATTCACAAATTATATTATGTAATTTCATATTTGTCCTTTGTATTATAACAAAAGAGAAGGTTATTATCATATCATTATACAAAGTAACATAAGATCATTTGAATGTGGTTGACTATGTTACTGGTTCTGACCATCGCGTGGAAGTATTATCAGTTTTGAAATCTACGAGAAGATGAGTGACAACATGTTAGACCTGAATTGGAATGCCAGATGAGGCATATGAGGAAATGAAGACGATATTAACTGTATCATATCATTTAAAGGGAGCTACTCGAAGACGAGAGTCTGAGTTTGCAGAACTGTCATTCCTTGCTGAACGATAATTTATCTCGCCAAACGATGGATTTCCAACAGGAACACCACTTCTTTCGTTCATCGGGTCTGTGGAATGGTTCATAGTGGTGACTATTGAAGTTCAGAAGAAGCCCCCAATCTGGTTGAGATATGCTGGAGACACATTCTTATATAGAACCATGTAGGCACATAATTGAAAGCATTCATGCAAAATTATCTGTTCACAGACAACCAACTTACAAGGAATAGTATCTGGATAATAAACCTAATCAAAACTGCTCTAGAAAGAGAGAAATATTGAGAACTTCAATCGATGATACAATTTCATTTTCTGCTATACAAAAAGAGATGTCGATAATCTGGCGGAATAGACATTAGCAATAGAAAGGAAAACCTCAGTATCCAGTACTGTTCTCGTGGAGGATGAGATTTGGATTGAGTCTAACATTGTAACCTACTACAGATCCCTTTTCAGACATTGGAAGTCTGATCCGCAGAAATACTGAGGAAGTTTAGAAAAAAAAAGCAACATGGGTGATTTCAATGAGAGTGTATTGATTACTTATTCATGTAAAAATGAAAAGTCATAAATTTCATCTCATATTTCACTTTCACATGATCAAATTCACTGTTATGAGCTCACATGAATCAAATTGAGAATGTTGTAATGGATCTTGACAGTGACATCAAATGTAGATAATTTTCTGCATGAATATTCAAACTCAGAATAGATTTCCAAAAAATTTTTATAACTGTGAGAAGCGAAATAAAGTTATTTTTTCTGTTCGATAATTGATCAATTTGATATTTTCATTGTTATTGAATAATGATTACGATAACGTAGTAGTTATATTCAGCTTTGTTTCTCAATTCAGTCTTCCGTCCAATCTTTTTCCATTCAAGTATTCAAGTATTCAAGTATTGCATGTTCAAAAAAAATATCACAATTTTTTTTTCTACAAAATGAGGTTAGATTTGATCTCTCAGTAAAACATACCTAGGCATAAAAAGGTTTATAGAATAATCTGTAGTGGGTTGTGTATTAACCGTAGGTGTAAAAGGTATGAATTCAGTTTTAGGGACGTTTAAGGTGAGTAGGGTATGGTCCAGTCAAATTTGCAAACTTCTTAGATCTGCTTCTGCGGTTGATTTTATTTCTTCCCAGCTTGGGCCTGTGAATATCAGAACTGTGTCATCGGCATAGCATATTATGTTGGACGACAAGACTCGTATTTGAACTATATTATTCATTTAAACCATAAAAAAAGAAGTGGCCCCAGAATAGTCCCTTCTGGTACACCCATTTTGACAGTCAATTCTGAGCTCACTTCTCTTTCAATCTTTACTTTTTGTGTTCTGTATTTCAAATAGTTAAGCATCAGGTCCAATGCGATAGCTCGAATGCCATAGTATTCTAATTTTTTTTTAAAGATATTATGTGAGACCGTATCAAAGGCCTTGGCAAGGTCAAAGAAAATAGCCAGACATTTTGATGATTCGTCTAACGCTCGCACTGTTTTTTCGAGGAAATCAGCTATGGCATTTTCAGTACTAGATTGTTTAATGAAACCGTACTGCCTGTCAGTTATAATTTTGTGCGTGTTGAAAAAATCAAGCAGCCTGTTTTTCAAAGCGTGTTCAAATATTTTGGCAAAATTGTTGATGACAGAAATGGATATGTAGTTATTCATGAGAGTGGTGTCTCCTGTTTTAAAAATAGGGGTTGCGATAGATTCTTTCCATTGTAGTGGTATTATAGATGTTTCAAAGCAGAGGCTGATTATATACTGTAGGGGTGTTGTAATATGGTTGTGTATATGTTCAATAGTTTTGGGTGTAATTTTATCATTGTCGAGAGAGCTGTTATTTTTCAATTTTGATATTATGATAATTATTTCATTTATTGGTACTGGTTGTAAGTATATTGATGAGTCATTTTTTTCGGATTTTGAAAAATTTGGTGGTGAAATTGTGTGACATTTTGTATCCGTGTTCTGTGAAAAATGTATTAAATTTGTTTGATTTGGTCTTATTTTCGTTTATGTGCATATTTTGGTCATCAACAATTATTGTATTTTCAATGTGTTTATTTTTTTTGTTTTTTCCAGATGCATCATTTATTATATTCCAGAGTTTTTTGTAGTCCCCATTTGCCTCTTCAATTTTTGTCTGATAGTATTCATTTTTATTTGATTTGATTAAGTCTATTTCTGTGGTTTTTATATTTGATCTCTAAATCCTGTGAGTATATTTTAATCAGTTGATGTTTAAGATGATCTCTTTGTTTGATTGATGTTATCATTCCACAGGTGATCCATGGTTTGATTTTCTTTATTTTATGTATTTTTTAAATTTCAGTTGCATTATCTATGTTAGTTTTTAGTTTGTCGATGAAACAGTTGTAAGCTTGTTGTGTATTATTTTTATTTGCAATATTTTCCCAATTTTCATTTCTCAATAAGTTATTTAATTTTTGTAGGTTTAGGTGAGGAATTTGTTGATTTTCCTGTGTGTTTATAGTGTCAGTGCAAAGGACTGCTGAAATGTTAATGGAAGGGGTATAATGATCAGTCATGTCTGTTTGGAATATAATTGACCCAATTTCAATAATTTTGTGTATTTCAGGGGTTGTTCTTATAAATATATGATCTATTATGGACGAGAAATCTTTTGTGACCCTTGTGGGTTAATTCATATAGGATATGAAGCCGTTTGCATTCAATTGATTCAAGTAGCTATTTGTATCGTAAGAATTTTTTTTTTCTATGTCAATGTTTCAGAAATATTTTTCACGATGATGATTTCATTATTTGTTTCCGAAGAAATATATGTCATGATATACATCAAAAGGTACAGTTATTGGTAGAGCACCCAAATAGTTGGCTGTTATTAGTACGGTGAAACGTATTTTCTTATGAATGTGCTCTGTCCAATAACTTTACCTTCTGTTATTTATGTTTTCAAGTTTCATGTATGCCATGTTCTCATACATGTTAGACAGTTTTTGATTCAATGTCGAATAACTTGAATTGTACTAGCTTTCAATGAGTTTAAAAAAAATGTTTCTCGGGTATATTGAAGTGGTCCAAATGTCATAATGATATAAGATATTTTCATTTTCAGCAAATCGTACATTGGAAATTTGAACGCGATTATAGTGTAAGTTTGACTCAACTTCCAGTATGCGGATTCATTCTACGCAAGTTTAGTGTTTTCTTATTATCTTATTTCAGTTTAATTTGCTCTCATAAAAAATGAGATGTATGAAGAATCGTCTGGTTGCTACTTCAAAATTGAAAGGGCATGATTTTTCATCAATCCACATCGACTGAGTTGATTAAAGGATTTAACAAACTTGTAATTCTCATTGTTAGTTAGATTTCGTCGAAGTTCTCCTCTATATTTCAGAAAAGTTCATATACAATATGCTCACTCCCAAATTAGCCTTTTCAAATTATCGACTCAGTGTTTATGAACTGTTCTGTTTAAAAAATCTGTTTTTCCGTTAATCAGCTGTCGCTCCCATACGAACGACAACTCTCAGAAGTTGAGAAACTTGTGCGAGCTAAGGACTAACGAGGTCTTACCTTTTAACGTGTGATTCCTAACATGGAATTATTCAATTATAGAATTACTCAACGTGACGATTCTAGTACATGGAATGAAAATCAGCCAAAGAGTTTTTCATTCTGAACATAATACAAATATATTTTCCAGAACATTTGTACACAAACCTTGAATACAAGTACCAGAAATGCCGGAGATAGCAACCTGATTATCCCACAATAATTCCCAAAAACTGAATTAACATTTTGTGAACGTTCACAGCAGTTTAACTTAAACATTCTGAATAAATCAAAAGTAGTGCCTCTGGTTTATCACCTCATTTCCTTCCATGGGAAGAAGAATCGGTTAGATAACTTTGCGTCGCTTAGTTTAGAGAAATTGTTACCTACCCCAAAATCAGCACTGGCTTTTATGATTAACAACGCTTTTATAGTCATTTGAAAGCACCTAAATCAAAAAGGATATTTGTTAGAGGCTGATACATTAACCTGATAAATTTTCGAGAGCGATTCTCTGTGTTGAGTTCATTTCATAAATGTGGCACAAATATCCATTGATAAATATTGCAACGATATCGAGTGATATTTTCATGTTGTTGTATTTTGTCCAACCAAAAATTCAAAAAACAAAACTTTGAAAAACAAAAAACTTAATGAGTGAAACATAATTGAACAAACTGAGAAAAATATATTTTCTTGAAACGACGTAATATCGAATGAATATTTCTAGAGCTTTCAATGTGCTAGAGTTCGCACATTGAAAGGTGAGACTTCTTTAATCCTCACCTCGCACAAGTTTTGACTTTTGAGAATTTCAAAAAATTCCTTAACTAAATAAAAATTATCAAATATTGAGAAATATAGTTTCACATATCAATTACATGCATATGAACTCTGCCTCGAAAAAATGTGTGTCAACAATCGCCCACATTTTCTTTGACATAGATATATGAGGTTAGTTATATGTATATAATTTAAGTAGCCAGTGATCTCAGTTTATGATATCATGTTGTTAACATATTATCTGTCAATTGAAACAATCAAAACATGTGAGGGAGTAGAGAATATATACAGAAACCCCAAAATGGCTCATTTTCGAGGGGCATTATGAAAACTGGTCACTCAAAGCAGCTATTGAAAATTGTTATCACAATATGTAGGAAATATAAATGAAAATGAAGAATATAATTGATACTGCACGTCATTACATTATCAAAAAAGGATTGAAAATCTTCAATTTCTTCAACAATACAGAAATATTCACCCTGAAGCGGGAGGCGTCAGAATACTCCTGCCGGGTAGAGTGTAACCCGTGGGTGTGAGAGTTATCCTGAATGATGTCATCATCCTGGAGTAAAAGTATCCCTGCCGATAGATTATATGGTATCACAAACAGAACCTTCAAGATACCATGAAACTGTGGACTAGAAAGTAACCCAACAATCCTACCGCGAGTCTATAGAGGAGATGGATGTCATATCAACGAACCCAATCGTCCTTTCTTAGCAGGTCAAAAAACGCAAACCTTCAAACGGTGAATAACCCAAGTCAGAGGCGAAATACAGGGCTGAACCTGATGTCACGTCTAGCTGACTATCAGATGTTCTCATATGGAAATATTGTCACGGTCATTAGAATGGAAATATTACACCTTGGATATACAATTACCACAGTACCAATGAATGAACTAAAATTTCTTCAGTCAGGACCAGTCTATTCTAGTTTAAAACTCCTGTGAATGACATCTGAATTTATTCCATCACGAATGTTTGGAATACAAACTGAGTAGAGAATAGTGTCTTCTGTATAATTCAGTGTTCATACTGAATTCTTTCGAAATAAAAGCTATTCGAAAGAATTTTTCTTTCTTGTAATTCAATGTATATATGAAAGTAGCTGTTTCAGGAGGGTTTTTTTTTCCAGTTTGTGTCTGAAAGTTACTTCTTTACATGAGCTACACATTTCTGTATAGTACTTATGATGCACTGTTTGGAACCTTTGGTGTAGTAATGGATATTACTGGAGTTTTCCCAACACCAAATCGTTATTTTTAACACCTCGACACGTGTTTCGATCACCAAGTGATCATCTTCAAAGAGGAAGATTGAAACTAGAAACTGATGCGAGCTAACCTATTTATGGTATATAGGTATCCCATACAGGTAAACCATCCAGGAGTACCACCCATATAGGTATACCAACCTAAAGTGATTTTACAATTTTGCCTTATCTATAATTTTACAATATATGTTTATATAATATTCATAATATTATTGTGTTTACTTATTTCTACACTCTCATAGGCATCTAGTTGCCTGTTATTGTTAACTTGTCTAACTAATCTTAATGAACTGGAGTCTATGGAATGGTTTTGTTGCAAAATATGATGGGCGACTGCTACTTTTTCAGGTCTTTCATATTTTAAGTGTACTATGTGTTCCTTATATCTTACTTCAATAGATCTTTTTGTCTGTCCATAATATTTTGCATCGCAGTCCTTACATTCACTTTCGTAAATTCCAGACTTTTCTAGATTCTTGACTTTGTCTTTTGAACGTCTCAAAAGGTTCTGTATATAGTGTATGACTTGTTTTAGAAAGCACATTCGTACGTAGTTCCTAGAAAATCTTTCCAAAATTCCTCGTATATTGGTGGTATGGAACTGGGATGTATTCATCTTTTTTTTTGTCCTTTCTGGAAGTCGAGATTTCGTTCATTCTCAACCTAAACTTCTTCTTCCTTATTATGTCATTTACAATACCCCTCGAGAAATCGTTTGTATTCCAAACATTCGTTATGGAATAAATTCAGATGTCATTCACAGGAGTTTCACACTAGTGTAGACTGATCCTGACTGAAGAAATTTCAGTTGATTTATTGGTACTGTGGTTATTGTAAATCCAAGGTATAATATTTCCATCCTAATGACCGTGACAATATTTCCATATGAGAACATCTGATAGTCAGCTAGACGTGACATCAGATTCAGCCCTGTATTTCGCCTTTGACTTGGGTTATTCATCATTTGAAGGTTTGCGTTTTTTGACCTGCTAAGAAAGGACCATTTGGTTCGTTGATACGACATCCATCTTCTCTATAGACTCGCGGGATACCTATATAGCATAAATAGGTTAGCTCGCATCAGTTTCTAGTTTCAATCTTCCTCTTTGAAGATGATCACTTGGTGATCGAAACACGTGTCGAGGTGTTAAAAATAGTGTCACTTTCTTCCGGCCGTGAATTTTTGGAATTTCCTCCTGACGTTTCGCTTCCTCAGAAGTGTATACATCCTGCGTTGATATCTCCGACGATTGTCATCGTCTTCGTGGATATTAGTTCAGATCTAATTTTAGGGTTACAATATTGTAATAATTTTCCTTGGATCAAGCGAAAACATCTGTTGAATCATTTTCTGAGAAGTAAGGATTCGAGGTGTTTCGAATGTTCTCTTGTGCTGGTGATTGTTTTGGTTCTTATCATGTTCCCGTCATGTTCAAAGCTGTTTCAGTTATGAATCAATCTAGGCAAGTTATTCAAGCATTATCCTTACATATTTTAAAATGAAAAGTACTGCCGCGTCTCTCTGTCTGAACGAGATGTACTCAAAAATTGCCGAAAGCATTTTCATATGGTTTTCACCAATGGATAGTGTTATTCAAGAGGAAGGTTCACGTGCATAATTTTTTTTAATAGTGAAACACAAGCACTACAGGCAAATTCCCAATGCGCTTTTAGAGCGGTGCCTGTGCGAAAGTAGTGATTCACATTGGATTTGAATCGCTGGAGATTACACCCATTCAGAAAAACGGTCTCAGGAAGTGTATTCCACATAAACGCAGTTTTCCAAATGGAAGAGTTTTTAAACAGTGAAGTTCGAGGTGTACTGGGTTGAACCTCAAAACGATGAGCAGCTAGAGTGCGTCGCGTATTTTTGATATGTACCGCTCTTGGTAGAGTCAAATGTGCCAAGACACTTGAACACTTCTCGTGAAAGTATCTATAGAATAGAGACAAGTCTCCAACGTTCCTTTGGTGTTCCAGACTATCAAGGTTGCAAGTGATGTTTGCGTCTCCAATCAGTTGGATGGCTCTTTTCTGGATGGAGTTCAGCAGCTTCAGGGTATGTTTGGGGACGAAGCTCCGTACATTAGAACAATACTCCTAAAAAGGTCTGATCTGAGATTTATAAAGCATCAAAAGATGCTGAGGTGTGTACAGTTTTCTGGTTAGAAACAGTGTTTCAAGCTTCCGAGAAGAAACCTTTGCAATTCCAGCGACATGATTATGTCGAGACGGTGTCGATTTTGACCTCCAACAAACTTATCGAAGCAGAAAGCGGAATTATCTAAACTGATAGTATCATATTCGGAGAGATTTATATTTTTGGAGAAAACCAATGCCTGGGTTTTTGTGGTATTGAATTGAACCTGGTTACTTTCAAACCAATTCTAAATCCTTTCTAGATCCTCATTAAGATATGCAACCTCCTGCTGCCGGTGAAGATGTGCTTTCGTAGCCGATGTCCTGGAATCCAAATGGAATGACGAGACAAGTGTGCTTTCGTCAGCAAAGCAATATATTGGATTCTTGGTTTTTTCCAATGAGGGTTGGAGACAATATGGATCCATGGGTAACACCAGCGTTGATGGTGGAAGTATTTGAGGGATATCCATCGACGTCCATATGCAGGGAACGTTCTTTCAGGAAGCTGAACAGCCATACACAAAGATCATCCGACAATTCATTGATGTGTTATGTGAATTGGTGAAAATTCAAGGATTCTACCAATGCAAAGCTTGGACGGGTCGATAGTTCTACAGAAATTTGGATTTTGAAGTTTATTTCTTCGTTTTCGTTCTCAGAAAATAACATTCATCCCTCGTATACCGAAAGCAATCGGTTGAAATGCGTACAATTCCATGACTCTGAAATATTCCTTCCATACTTTCGTCTATGAATAATTTAAGATAACATTTTTTCCTCTATGGTCTCGAAATTTCATCAAATTATCATACACTCGAGTCGTTGCTTGACAAAATTTCAAAAGTTATGGATTTGCTTAACCGATTGAACTTGATGCACTCGGTATATAACCTTCGAATATTCCTGCATTTTCTCATAAAATCATCTTTTTTTGCAGGCGACAATGTCACAAATCCAATTCCTATCATGACGAAATTCATTCGATTACGGTAAACGATGAAGTTTCCTGAGGTGCATATATATTTCCAAGGAAAATGAAGACGTTTCCTAGTAGTTTTCTATAATATATGCCAGTCACATTTCTGAATATTGTTACTTTGTTGCTGAATGGGAAATTGTTTCAATAGCGTAGTTCACAAGTACCATTCCACATAATTTCAGTTTGCGTCTGAAGAAAATTATGATTGACATGTCATTCGATTCATAATTTCACGTAAAGTAATTTACGATACGTGACAAGTTCTCTAATGAATAATTTGAAGGTGATTCAAAATTTATTTGCAAAAAGTGTTCGTTATTTGCAAAAAAATCGAAAACTAAATTTCATCAGTTCGAACATGATTTTACTTTCATTCGAAATCTGTAAAAGAACAACTGAAATTGAAATAGATAGCTCACATATCAATTATATCAAACAATGAAATGTGAAATGCAAATACAATAAAACTAATTGGAGATGACCCGAATTTGATACGTAGAAGTGCGTCAAATTCTATATCGGTAGAACTTAGAGGTCACTGAAACTCCACATTGTCGAGCACACATCAAGGAGAAACCAACAAATCGGCAATAGCAGAGCATGTTTGGACCTATCAATATAACATCAAGTGGTACATGATGAGATCATCATCCACAGGGAGAAACACTGGTTTGAGAGTAAGATCAAAAAAAGTTTCATATATTTTCTCCACGGACGCATTCAACCAAGCTAGCGAAACATATGGAAACTTGTAATCGAGCTAATAACGGTCATTCCCGCCAAACGGTCAACTCCCGCTGAACCGATGAGCGAAAAGATGAAAGAGGGGATAGGAGGTAGCGCTCTGATGACCTATAAATAATCATCTTCTCGAAGAAATAGTCCAGTCATCACCCCAAGACGATTGTGGATACTAACAATCGAAAGTCGTGGAGTAACTTGGTTTCATTTTTTTGTTATTTTCTGCTTATTTTCATCATTATTCTTTTTATTTTTCAGTTCCCTGTTATAAGTTAGGTTAGGTTAGGTCCAAAGTGAGTGGGTCTATTCGATCACACACCGCAACCCGCAATGGTTTATCGTGGATCACACCTATTCACACTCGACCAAATGAACCCAGCTTCTTAACGAAGTCGATTAGTTTGTATGGTGAGTGGTCTTTCAGGTCAGATGGTGAGAGAACAGCTCTGCCGAAGCATGAATCAGGCTGAATTAAACCGATGGCATGAGTTATATTGGCTTTGAGAACCGGATTGTGCCTAATTTGCATACACCTGCGACTCAAGAAAACCTCACAAGAAAAAACTAACTGGGCCAAATCGCATAATCTCGGTGACCAGTTCACATCACCTCCTTTTGAGATGACCTTGCCATACATGAGCTGTGTAGGTAGTGCCACATACCGTTGGTGTCCAGATCATGCAATTCAGGCCAAAAAAAGTTGGTAATCATCGACATAAATATAGTGCACACCGTTGACAGTGAAGGCTTGACAAATGTTGTTCTCGAAGAAATATAGACCGATGATGCTGCCAGTCTAGAATCCACACCAAACAGTGACTATTTCGGGATGCGTTGGACTCATGAGGATCGCTATCGTCCCGTACCCTTTCATCTAGAAATGGGCCTCATTACTGAAGATGATGTTTAGATGAAAATAAGGGTTAGTTGCCAACTGCTCCAGAGTCCATTCAGCGAACACAGGTCGTTGTCTATGGTCATCCAGTTCCTGGGTCAGTCGAATTTTGTACGGCTGTAGGCCCAAGTCACGACGCAAAATTCTCCAAGTTGTGGTATGTGAAACCCCGAATTTTTATGATATTGGTTTAGACAGATTTTGCGTTTCGTCTATCTACGGGTGTTGGTCGATCGTTTACTGAACCAGCGGACTCAAATTCACCCACTCTCGTTAGAAGAATTATGGCGACTGTAAAATGAGCGAAGCGCATGGTATGTTGTCCAAAAAGAACATCCATTTTGATAAAAAAATTCAATTGCACGTGTTGTTAAATGCTATATCCGTCTGCGGTAATTTAGCGAAACAGATCGGATAAATGACAACTAATTTAACAGATGTAGCCTCAACAAGATGGCCGTAATCAATTGTCAAAGTTTGGAAGTCCCTATTTGGAGACCCCCTATATCTTTACTAACTTTACTCACTGATAAATCTACTAACACCAATTACTTTTTTTCTACGTTGAATGGGGTTGTTCACTTCTTCTCAAATGGTTGCTTTCGATATTATTTATCGAAATCACAGTTTCAATTACTGCTTCTTCCTCATGAACAATCAAAAATACAAATGAAACATGAAATATCGTCCCAAATATTCCTATTTCTTTGTTTTTTTATTCATAAAAAATACGCTGAACAAATTTTTATAAACAAATGTATTGCTCGTGGTATAATTGAATATTTCTAATCTGATAGATTTACAGTGATTTTGAAAATTTGTTAAAAAGTTGCACCGGGAATCCAAATGGAATGACGA